>CADCXT010003552.1:0-47863 GCA_902806775.1 Microtus agrestis
AGGGATGGATATAGTGAACCCAGTCCTACGTCTTTTAGTCTATGCTCCCTATCCACGAGAGGGCTGTTTTTTCTTTACCACACACTCAAACCAAAGGATGCTGCCTCACCACAGATCAAAAGCAACAGAGTCAAACTGTCCAGGACTGGGGTTTCAGTCCTACTAGAAAAACTGTGCTTTTGCTTTATAAACCAGTGATCTAAGGGACTTGTTCCTGTAAGAAAACCTGACGCATACAGTCTTCCCTTACACCTATCAGGATGTTCAGAATATAAATTCTGTCTTTAGGTTCATTTACTGATCATTTTAAACAATCTCACTGTGTCCTCCATGACCTGAAACCTGCGGTAGAAATCAGACTGTCCTGGAAATTCACGGACATCTGCATTCTTATGTATCGTGGATGTTGTAATAAAATTGTTTAACACGATGCATGGCCAAACTGGGTTTTTAAGGAATTGTGTTGATTTTGTGTTATGGAGAATCTAAACCCTGTCATTATAAATTCTAACTAAGCAAAGTCTCTGCTAAGGAGTTACACTGCCATCCCTGCATATTTCTCTTATTGTCTGTATCCATGCCAGACAAGAATTCTACCAGGGAGTCTGTATGTCCCAGGCTCCAAGATTTTTCTTTAGATCTATTTGGATGGACTCTTATTTTTATCATAGTGCCACCTTGTGGCGTCATCATGAAGTGCGGCTAGAAGACAACTAACATTCTGGAAGGAGGAGGCCTAGGTTCAAAACTTTAAGAGAGGGAGCAGGCACTGGTAGCCTCTAGGGAAAATTAAGATAAATCCTGCATCAAATAGAAAGTTCTGTAATACCGGAAATTAAAGATTTTCCATCATTTCTATGTTATGAGACATTTGTACAGAGATCTGTACAAATAAAAGTGATCATGTGACATTTTTTATTTGCTGATGTAAAAATCACAGCTCTCGTACTAAAGGAAAAAAGACATAGTTTATTCTGGAGCCATTATGAGTGATCACAGCACAGGAACACAGATTGAGGTTACCCAAACTTGCCCGTTCTAATGAAGAAGCAGTTTTATGGGTATTTTAAAAATATGTTAACATACACACACACACACACACAAAAAGAGAGAGAGAGAGAGAGAGAGAGAGAGAGAGAGAGAGAGAGAGAGAGAGAGAGAGAGAGAGAGAGAGAGAGAGAGAGAGAGAGAGAGAGAGAGAGAGAGAGAGGAGAGAGAGAGGCAAGTTTAAGCTAGATTAATAGGGACACCAGAAAAGGCAAGTTAAAGATAGATTGATAGGTACACCAGAAAAGGAGTGTATCGACAAGTTTGGGGAAGCAATGTCATAGGAATAAAACATTGTCTGATGACAGTTTTACTCTTGAATTGGAGGAATCAGGTCTCAGCTAACTTGGTAACCTTATATTTATGATCACAAGATGTTAGTTCTAGGGTCACAGCTTCTAAGAGAATTTTCTTCTCAGAGCTGGAAGTTCAGAAACAGAATTGGGCACAGAAGGGCTATCCCTGAAGGTACCACTGGCCCAAGACAAAGTAAACAGCCTGTAAGTCCAATGTCTCCAGAGTGCCGAAATTCCCACTGTCCTTCAGTTTCCGTGGTCAAGGAGGCTCCTTCCAGGGTCCACGTGTTCATGTTGTGACCTACTTTCTGAGCAGGGAATTCTTTTTTTTCTTAAGATTTATTTATTTATTTATTATGTATACAATATTCTCAGTACTCTGCCTGCAGGCCAGAAGAGGGCACAGATCACATTACAGATGGTTGTGAGCCACCACGTGGTGGCTGGGAATTGAACCCAGGACCTTTGGAAGAGGAGGCGGTGCTCTTAACCACTGAGCCATCTCTGCAGCCAGGGATTTCTTTCTCAGACTCGATGACAAGGTGTATTAGCTCTTTTCAGGACCATGTTTGCATGACATGTGTTTGTCTGGTACCATCTTAAATTTTGTTGATATTTGAGGTTTGTGTTTTATGTCGACTGAGATACCTTAAACTGTATCTCACCAACACCCAAGTGATGGGAATTTTCCATCGTCGTAGCTTCTATTGCCTTCAATGGTACATCTTGCAAACACTTGTCTATAATGAAATCTTGAAGGTATCCTTTCAGAATCATAAAGTCTGTATTTTAATTATCCTTTACATTACAAAGGCCATCAACAAATTTTATTCCTGACAACACAGTGTGGAAGTGCCTGCTCTCTTGCACACTGGAAATCATGTGAGGTTACACTACTTTGACCACCTACAAATCGTCTTCCGATAGTTTTTAGTAGAATCTACTTTCTGCCATTAGTTTTACTATAATGTGCTTGCAAACCTGCATAGAAGTCCGTGCTATGGATATGACAGTCAGTTTTATAATATCATGTTACTTAGGATGCCATAACAGTCCCAATGACCTAGAGGATGGAGCTGACATATTTTCCACATCTGTATACTGCTAAACAGCCTAGTTCACCTGTTACTGGAACTTGTGGCAACCCTCATGTTGGATGCCAAGTGGTACTAGGGAAACTGGATTGGCCTATTTTGAGTTCTTAATCTTGTAAGTAAATTGAGAAACGGAGTCAGAAGGAAGCTCAAGGACAATTTTTACTAATTTGAGAGGGAAACTGCAGGGTTGGCAGCCTGTGGATCTTGGCATTTGCTCAGAGAGGGAAGCTAAAGAAGAGGGAGAGGTATTTGTACACAATTTGTTATTTGTATGCGGTCACATGGCAGAGGGAGCAGACAACTAAAGAGACAGAGATGCGGTAAGGACGCCCAGAAGTCCAGGAAAGCAGGCTCAGGCGTTAGAAAAGGACTGGAAATTGAAGAGGGTCCTTGTCTGATCAGATCTGCAGGGCTGTTGGAGGAAAGCTCTGCATGTGTCTGCATTGTGGAGGGCGGCTTTCTGAGAGAGACAAGGACCTTGTCTCGATGTGCAGAAAACTGTTCTTCCCTTCTCCTTAGCATTGCTCCAGGAAAATCAGCCTGCATGAGGGGCTGTTGCTTCACCAGATGACTGACCGACTCTGCTTAACTAACTCTTAAAGGACCATCGATATGAGAGTCTGTGACAGTCATTCTTCAGAGCCGTGTACAGTCATGTCCCCAGCCAGCCACAGCCAGAGCTGTATTCTATCCTTTCCATCCCGAGGAAGTAGCTTTCCCTTAAAGCAACTCATCAGAGTTCTGGTATCCACCCTCAATGGCCTCCAAGGCTGCTACTGTCACACACACCCTGAAGAGTCTCCAGAATCATGCAGGAGAGGGGTTAGAACTGGAGAATAGATAATGGCAAGTTCACCATGAAAGCCCAGATCCAATGACAGATGCGTTCCCCAGCAGGGACTAGTGTCCATACTTGAGTCTCAGTTACATCTTCCCATGTCCTTCAAGCAGGGACTCTAATTTAGGAGGACACGAGAAGCTAGAGTTCCCTTCTCGTATTCTGACCAGAAACCTAGGACATTTCCTACTTTTGTCCATGGAAAAAAATGGACCATTTTTGTTGGAGTTTCCTGCCCCTAAACTGCCTGATCAGTTTCTGTGTTGCCTTCATCAGGAGATTTCGTATGTCTGTTTGCACTGGTGAAGTCTGTTCTCTTTGAATGTATCACATGCTCAGGGAGAATTTCCTGGTCATGATAATAGAACCTGGCTTGTGTACATGTGTGTAAAAGCAATTGTGTGTCACACAAAGAAGCCTATTTCTGTCTACTTCTTTTTGACAGGTGAACACCTGGACGGGACAAAGTTTAGTTGTCTGGAAAGAGGTGTGTGCAATGCTACAGTTGACCATATTCACAGTGTTCTTTTCCTGTATCATAACTTGTAAAACATTGGTGTTACAAGTTATCCAGGGAATTCAGAGTGGAGCAGAGTGGAATAGAACAGGGCTGTAACACTTTTGCTGGGGAAGCTTTCCTCTAGCATGACAGAGTTGTTGCAAGATTGCTGTTGTAGTCCTTTCCTTCCTGAGAACAGCTGTTACATGGGGAAAACCTTTCCCTAGAGCAGGGCTATAAGCTGCCATGCTTACTGTGTCCTGTGCTATTATACCCTGGCTTCAGAGTGCCAGAGTACTGTTCCATTTGAGCTGTAACCCTCAGTGTTCTCTGACTCTGTACTGCCAGAATACTCCACAACTCGAGCTGTAACACTCAGTGTTCTCTGACTCTGTACAGTCAGAATGCTCTTCCATTTGAGCTGTAACACTCAGTGTTCTCTGACTCTCTACTGCCAGAATACTCTACAACTCCAGCTGTAATACTGAGTGTTCTCTGACTCTGTACTGTCAGAACACTCTTCCATTTGAGCTGTAACACTCAGTGTCTCTGACTCTGTACTGCCAGAGCACTCTAACACTCACAGCTGGTACTCCAAACAGAATGATGACAAACAATTAAAAAAAATGGGAACAAAAGGCAAACACTAAAATGTGATGAGTGAGAAGTTCACAGTTCATACCGAGTAAATTGTCAGTGTTTCAGTACTGTGTATGTCTACTCTGTGAATTTCATATTTCCCTGTTGCCTGATCCAATTGAAAAAATGTAATTGTAATGGATCTATAAGTAAATGTGGATAAAATACACAATTAAATTTTATTTAGACATAAGAAAAAATGAAATCATGTTTTTTTAAGAATACTAATAATTAATTATTATGTGGAACAACATATTCCAGACTTAGATATTCCATATTTTCTCATTTTCTCTCATGTTTGGATCTTAAATTCTCTCTCTCTCTCTCTCTCTCTCTCTCTCTCTCTCTCTCTCTCTCTCTCTCTCTTTCTATCTATCTCTATCTCTGTGTGTGTGTGTGTTTACGTGTGTATGTCATTCTCTGCACACATCTTGAAACTAGAAAAGGTTCATGACAATTGTTAAGAGGTCTTAAGTAAGTGTTGAGGGGGAGTTAAAAAAGGCTACTCTTGTGGGGATCAGCCATGATAAGCTAAGTATGGGCAGGTCACCCAAAGGAAGTTCTTTAGTTCCAACCATTATCACCTACCAGAGTAGAACTGACCATCCATAAATTTAATAAGAGGCTTGAGTCTCAGTAGTTTACCCTGAGGCAATACCTGGTTGCAGCAGGAACTACAAGCTGAGATTACCAGACTACTGCCCCAAAACAGACCATTCAAAGGAAATTCCTAACATTCGAATGCTGTAGATAGGATCACCTGCCAGGGCACATTTACCAGGACACTTAGACAAATGTCAGCCAATCAGGGGTCCTGAACCTCAAAAACCCATCACCCCCACATTTACTAGTATAAAAACCCAATTCTAATTGAGCTCGGGGCTCTCCATCTATTCCAATACGTTGGATATGTGGAGAGATGGAGTTTGCAAACTTGATTAAGATAAAGTCTCTTTGCTTTTACATATGGGACTTGGTATCCTTTTTGGGCTTTTGTGGAGACTTCGCGGATTTGGGCATAACACTATAATACATGTGACATGAAAGCCAGGGCTACACTACTATGATAAAAAAGGCACAAGTAGGAATTGGAGAGGGAATGGAGAGGCATGGTGTATAGAGGATCAAAAAATAAAGCGCTATTAAAACATCAGAGTGACACTGACTATTTCATGTGTTAATTTTTAAAAAATAATTCTTTATTGATTCTCTGGGAATTTCACATTATGCACCCTAATCTTGCTCACCTCCCAGGCCCTCCACATCTGCCCATCACCACTGCAGTATTTCCCTAAAAGAACTCCCCCATGAGAGACCCAGACCCCAGAAGATCTGTAGCCATAGCACAATCCCTGAGCACCCTGACTCTGCACCCAGAGCCAGTGAAAGAAACACATCCAGGATCTGGAATGTGACCCAGTGAGAGAAACGTCTTATCCCTGAACCCAGAGCCAGAGAAAAACACCCTGACCCTTAATCCAGAGCCAAAGAAACACAAGAACACCCCTAGAATCAGAGCCAGTTAAAAATAATATGCTCTGACCCTAAAATTAGAGCCAAAAGGCTAAAAAGAACCAGTGGAAGAAACACAATTTGGCACTCAAATCAGATCCTGACCTGGACCAACTGAAACACAAAACCAACCAATCTCTTGAGCAGGAAAACCCAACCAATCCCTGAGCAGGGAAGTAGCTACCTCAGGTTTAAAGGTGTGACTTCACCCCGTGCTTAACAGGAAGCAGCCCCTTCTTCTCCAGGTGTGACTACCCCTGACCTTTCTCTGCCCTTAGTTCACACAACAAGAGAGACCAATTAGGAACAGGCAACACCTCACTGCACAGGGAGAGGCCAATCAGAAACAACTCCAGGTGTTCTCATGCTGAGGGAACATTGTTGCAATTGCCCCAGACCTGTAGCAGCCAATCAGCTCAGTCCAGATACCCCTACTCAGTGTTTGAGACAATCCCAAGTCTGTAACTATGTATGTTTAGAGGACTTGAGCCAATCCTGACTCTGTAGCTATGCAGGTTTGGAATGAGCCAAGCCCTCCCATTTGGGCCTGGCCACTATAAAAACCTCCTCCCTGTTTGTTGCTCTATTTCTCTCCTGCTCTGCTACTGCTGTTGCTTTGGATGGACAGAGAGACCCACGTTAACCCACAATAAAGATTATTTGATTTTGCATCGGAATCTGTCTCATGGTGGTTTTTGGGATCCAGGCTTTGTGCATAACACCCTAAATTTATTACAATCCAAACAAAAAAAGCTGTAGTAATAGGAGCGGCGGGGCTGCATCCCCAGCACCCCGGCCTCCTGGCTAGCTTATGCCCCGAAATAACAACACACAAACTGTATTCATTTAAAGACTGTTTGGCCCATTTCTATCTAGCCTCCTCTAGGCTAATTCTCGCACCTAGACTAGCCCATTTCTTATCATCTGTGTAAGCACCCCAAAGTGCGCTTACCAGGAAGATTCTAGCCACGTCCATCCTGGGTCAGAGCTGCCTGGGAGAGCGGAGCCTGGCGTCTCTGCTCCAGAGAGCAGAGCTGTCAAGTCTGAGCTCACTTCCTCTTCCTCCCAGCATTCTATTCTGTTTACTCCACCCACCTATGTTCTAAGCTATGAGGCCAAGCAGTTTGTTTATTACTTAACCAATGAAATCAACAGATTGATATATGACACTCCCACATCACTTCCCCTTTTTCTGTTTAAAAAAAAAAAAAGGAAGGCTTTCACTTTAACATAGCAAAATTGCATATAACAAAACAGTTATCAAGTACGAATTACAGTTACAATATTTATATCTATTTTATCTTTTATCATAACAATGGAAAACTATAACTATAACTATCTATCTATTCTTCAACTCCAAAGACTCCAGAAGAATACAATATTACCTAAGCAAACAAAAAGTAAGCAATTTTCAAATCTCTAGGAATGACAGAGACATCTTCAAAAGAAAATCTGAATGCTGTTTGCCTTTAATCAATAAGCCTTAGTTGACAATAATCATTTCCCTCCCTAATGGACTTATTATCATATTTTTAAAAATGATTATGGGTTCATACATTGAGTCTGGGATTAAAATAATAAATATCCTAGTGATAACTAATATCCCAATAATGAGACTTTAGGAATGTTACCAAATATCATTTGATGCACAAGACTGCTTTCAAATAAAGCCACATGCCTGCCACCAAACCAATAGTGATTGTATTGAAAAACATTGCTCTATCCCCAAGATGGCTGTTTCACTTCCAGTGGTAAATAAGTTTTACAATCTAACAAAGGTGAAGTAAAGTATGTTGGTACTTGAACATGTTCTTATACGCATACAGTGAAAATTCTGTAGTTGTCAGTTTCAAGGAGAATCTTCATTTCTCAAAAGGTTATGACAATCCAAAAGTGACAATCTTAGCTCTGCTGCAGTTGAACTATAAAAGTATTGCTGGTGAAGACATAAAACCCTACATAAAATGTACTTCTGCCAGACCGAAAGGGCCTCTTACCGTGGGAATATACATGTGGTTACAAATTGTAACAGAGACTGAACTTTTGCTTTCTGGTCACCCAGACACAAATAATCACATGAAAAGTATATTAATTAGAGCACTGTTTGGCTATGAGGCTGTGACCTACTGGTAATATTCTGCTGTTTTCCTCCTTTAGCAGCTACTTGGCATCTGCCTGACACTGCCTTCTGTTGAAATAAGAGCAGCGCAGCGGGGCTGCATCCCCAACACCCTGGCCGCCTGCTAGCTCATGCCCAAAGTAACAACACACAAATTGTGTTCATTTAAACACTGCTTGGTCCATTTCTATCTAGCCTCTTCTAGGCTAACTCTCAGACAGGGACTAGCCCATTTCTTATCATCTGTGTAAGCACCCCAAGGTGCGCTTACCAGGAAGATTCTAGCCTACGTCCATCTTGGGTCTGAGCTTCATGCCTCTGCCTCGGAGAGCAGAGCTATCGCAAGGGGAGGTGGCATCTCTGTCTGAGGCGTCTGGCTCTGAGCGGAGTTGCATGCTTTCTGACCTCACTTCCTCTTCCTCTCAGCATTTTCTTCTGTTTACTCCACCCACCTATGTTCTAACCAATTGGGCCAAGCAGTTTATTTATTGCTTAGCCAATGAAATCAACAGATTGATATATGACACTCCCACATCACTTCCCTTTTTTTCTGTTTAAACAAAAAGGAAAGGCTTTAACATAGCAAAATTATATAAAACAGTTATCAAGTAAAAATTACAATAATCTTTATCATAACTAAGGAAAAGTATAACTATAACTAACTCTTCTTTAGCTCCATCAAAGACTCCAGAAAAATACAATATTACCTAAGCAAACAAGAAAAAAACAACTTTCAGACTCTAGAAATGACAGAGACATCTCGCTGCCTGGACAGTCACCCAAAGTTCCTCTGTACCGTTGGGGCATCCATCTTTGGCCTACAGGCCCATAGTTTCCAGCAGACATTTCCACAAAGCAGGAAATTTCAAAGGCAGTCACTATCTGCTTGTCCTGAAGAATGTCTTGTAGACTCTTTTATGAATCAGGAACCCCAAAAGATCATCTCACCTTTAGGCAAGTTCAGTAGTCCTCTCTCTGTGGGTTCTCTGTGTCCAGTTTATGCAATAGTCCAGGCAAGAACAGTTTCTTGCCCAAATGGCTATCAAACGCCATAAGGATCCTCTTCGATGCCCATCTTCTTCTTAAAGTAGATTGGTGCTGCCAGGGGCAGAGTATCTCATTGTCATGAAAAGTCCTAAGTTATTAAAACATTAAATGCCATATTCTATAATCTTTGAAAGATTTGAAGAATGCCTATCTGAAATATATCCATGCACATCTAGAAAATCTAACATGACTACAAACTTGACTATTATAGATGATTATCTATTAAAAACCTATATACATTACATTTGAAGTGAACTACACAATCACAATACCTTAATCAAGATCAGAAACACATATACATATAACAAATTTGACCTTAAATTTAAATCACTAAAGCAAAATACATAACAATGCAAATTATTCATATCTACGTCACATCCCCTTTTAAATGTAAAAGAACATTTATAAACAATATTTGGGAATATGGGCACAGTTATTTCTCTCCAAACTGCTTCCTGCTGAATGGGGGCGTCGTTAATTAGGTCTTTCATGGTATAACCTGTGTGCTAGTTTCATCTCAGTTGGCAGTCATTAGATTTGTTGAGGTAATCATCATGTATATATATATATATATATATATATATATATATATATATATATGTATATATATGAATACATCATATATATACATACATCAAGAGAGTTCTCTATATCATTTAAATCTATACGTGTTTGTGTATCATTTTTAAGTTAATAGAACTGACAAGTAGAAAAGTTATTAATATTCATTACCATCAGTCTACACATTGCGAGTGGCATGTCTAGAGATTCCCAAACAAGGTACAGAGGAACAGACAAAAGTAACTACAATGAAATGTGTTGCTCCTTTCCACATACTCGCTGTGCACAGCACCAATGTGAGGCTAATTTCCTACCCACTCCAATTTTACAGATTAAAACTTGAGAGATGGAGATAATACGGTTTGTATTCATGCCTACACAGTCAGCAAATTAAAGGCCTTGAATTTGTATCCAGTACACTGTTCTGAACTATGGGAAAATGTCTGTAACCTGATGAACAACAGAATGAGTTGAGAAAAGAATGCACATTAAAGTAACTATCAGAGTATCAGTAAACTGGAACAAGGTTAGAGAAAAATAAGGTTGTGGCCTTGGCGAGAGGACACCATTGCAATATGGGTAGAGAAGTCCAGTGTCGGCTCCTGCCATGCTGCCCACCAGCACAGGCACAGAGAGCAAGGCCAACCCCGCAGGGATGGCAGGGGAACCCAAGACTGGAGCCACCACTATGGGCACGGCCCCCGTAGCAGCAGGAACCCAGGAGCCAGCAGAGCAGAGCTGGCCGGCCTAGGTGGCAGCAGGCAGCGCGGCTACCCCTGAAGGGGCAATGCCCAACAAGGTTTACTCCATGCCAAGCGCGGCCAATGGAGAAGTGAAGCCCGTATGTCCAGCACGCCACTGGTGGACTTCTTGATGCAGCTGGAGGATTACACCCCTGAGATCCTAGATGCAGTGACTGGTTATTACCTGAACCGTGCTGGCTTTGAAGCTTCAGACCCATGCATAATCCGGTTCATCTCACTAGCTGCCCAGAAATTCATCTCAGATATTGATAATGATGCCGTACAGCACTGCAAAATGAAGGACACAGCCTCTGGCAGCTCCCGGAGTAAGAGCAAGGACCGCAAGTACAGCCTAACCATGGAGGACTTGATCCCTGCCCTCAGGGAATATGGCATCAATGTGAAGAAGCCGCACTACTACATCTGAGCCACCTAACCCAGATGTATTTGTCTTTTCCTCCGTCCCCACAACAGCCTGTTTTCATAATAAATTTTATTGTGACAGGCAAAGAATAAAGAAAGAAAGAAAGAAAGAAAGAAAGAAAGAAAGAAAGAAAGAAAGAAAGAAAGAAAGAAAGAAATATTGCTGGAAATGTCAAATTAAAAATCTTAGATAAAAATCAGAGATTTTTACACCGGAATAATTTGAAGCTAAGGGGCAGCTTTGCAATGGGGAAGGGGCCATTGCAGCAGGACACTGTTCTATGATTCTGAGCTTTGTTTGTGGAGACACAACTGGCTTAGAGTGCAGGCTCCTCCTGGGACAGATGGGATGAAGTTGGGAAATGGTTGTTTGGCTCACCAAGCATACATGAAAGCATAATTTCTTTGCCCATTTCCCAAATGTTCCATCAGAATCTGTACCCCGGATAAGCAAGTGGCCTTTGAGCTCAGTTCTTCACACTCTACCTGATATAAACAAGTACTTTCTGTATACTTTTTGCCTTGTTTCTAGGTACTTCATTTCTTTTTAATTACTGTTATTTATTGAGACATTGTTTCTTGCAAAGTGAAGTAAGAGTTTCTCATGATCATGTATGCCAGTAAAGGGGTGTGCAGAGTTGAGGTAATGCCTTTTAGTCTCTATAAAAACCATACGAACTAGAGCTTGTTATGCAGTTGTTCATATTCTGCATCCCGTGTCCTGATTTGCGTGAGAACCTTACCCAGAGACCCCAACGCACTACACGTTGACATTTGTGGCCTCTCAGTTTGGGATAGGATTTTCCTTGGACGGAGGGATGTGATTGGGACTGGAAGGAGTAGCTGTGAGGTGTAAGCAACTAGCTATCATTTTTTTATTATTTTATTATTTCAAATCCCATATTATTCTGTATTATTGCCAATAAATCTAATTCAAAATGTGAGTTTTGGATTTCCAGGGGTTGTTGTCTGCATACCGCCTCTCTCTTCATACCTAACCCAGCGGGTACCCAGAACCCTCCCTCACTTCTCTCTCCCTGCCATCTCTGGGCAAATAACATCACCCAGCTCAGCCCGTTTGGGCGCTGGGGCAGTATCCAGAGGGCAGCCGGGCGGGCGCGAATTCCTTTGTCCTCAGTGGCCTGCCTGCACCGTGCAGGTAGCTAGGGGCATTGTTTACAAGCTACCCAACCAGCAAGGAGTGCTGATCTCGGCACCAGAAGAACCTTCTCGGGGTGAGTGCCTCTCTGACCCGCGGCCGAAGCGGGCCAGGGAACTGTTTCCTGCAGGCCCTCTACTCCTGCATACCGCCTCTCTCTTCATACCTAACCCAGCGGGTATCCAGAACCCTCCCTCACTTCTCTCTCCCTGCCATCTCTGGGCAAATAACATCACCCAGCTCAGCCCGTTTGGGCGCTGGGGCAGTATCCAGAGGGCAGCCGGGCGGGCGCGAATTCCTCTGGCCTCAGTAGCCTGCCTGCACGTGCAGGTAGGCACCTAGTTTACAAGGTTCCCAACCAGCAAGGAGAGCTGATCTTGGCTCCAGGAGATCCATCACTGGGGCACCTAGAGAGCCATCACGGGAGAGTCCCAACACAGGGAAGTAACATCAGTGGGCAAGGAGACCTGATCCTGTAAAAGAAGATCCTTAGGGGAGCATTTGGAGGAAGAGATGGGCAGGCGCCAATGCAGGAATTCACCCAACAATCTGAAAAACAGCGTGAAACCACCTGAACCCAGGGACCCCACATCAGGAGGACATGAACACCTTAATCAAGAAGAAGGAGAAAAAATGGAATCTTTGAAAGTGATTGACATCCTTAAACAGCATGTAAAAAACGCCCTCATGGAAATGGATGAGAAGTATAACAGAAAGTTTGAAGAATTTAATAAATCAGTGAATGATACCCTCATAGAGATAGATGAGAAGTATAACAGAAAGTTTGAAGAACTGAATAAATCAGTGAATGATACCCTAGGAAACCAAGGAAAAACAATCAAACAGATAATGGAATCAGTTCAAGACCTGAAAACTGAAATGGAGACAAGGAAGAAAACACAAACAGAGGGCCGTCTGGACATTGAGAATCTAGGTAAACGAAAAGAAACTACAGAAACGAGTATAAACAACAGAATACAAGAGATTGAAGAAAGAATCTCAGACGCTGAAGATACCATAGAGAAAATAAACGCACTGATCAATGAAAACAGCAAATCCAACAAGCTCTCATCACAAAACATTCAGGAAATCTGGGACACAATAAAAAGACCAAACCTAAGAATAATTGGAGTTGAAGAAGGAGAAGAAGTGCAGCTCAACGGTCCAGAAAATATATTTAATAAAATTATAGAAGAAAACTTTCCCAATCTAAAGAAAGATATACCTATGAAGATCCAAGAAGCTTACAGAACACCAAATAGGCTGGATCAAAAAAGAACATCCCCTCGCCATATAATAATCAAAACACAAAGCATACAGAATAAAGAAAGAATATTAAGAGCTGCAAAGGAAAAAGGCCAAGTTACTTATAAAGGCAAACCCATCAGACTTACACCTGACTTCTCTTTGGAAACCATGAAAGCCAGAAGATCCTGGATAGATGTACTGCAGAAACTAAGAGACCATGGATGCAAGCCCAGACTACTATACCCAGCCAAACTTTCGTTCACTATAAATGGAGAAAACAAAATTTTTCAAGATAAAAACAAATTTAAACAGTATGTAGCCACAAATCCAGCCTTACAGAAAGTAATAGAAGGAAAATCACAAACCAAGGAGTCCAACAAGGCTCACAATAACTCAGATATCTAGAGTCCCTTCACCAACACATCTCAAAGAAGGGAAACACACAAACTCTACTACTAGAAAAATGACCGGAATGAACAACCACTGGACATTAATATCACTTAATGTCAATGGACTCAACTCATCTATAAAAGGCACAGGCTAAGAGATTGGATACGGAAACAGGATCCAACACTCTGCTGTCTACAAGAAACACACCTCAAACACAAAGACAGGCAACTACTCAGAGTAAAGGGCTGGGAAAAGGCTTATCAAGCAAATGGACCTAAGAAACAAGCAGGGGTAGCCATACTAATTTCTAACAAAGTTGATTTCAAACTTAAATCAATCAGAAGAGATGGAGAGGGACATTTTATACTCATAACAGGAACAATTCATCAGGAGGAAGTCTCAATCCTGAATATCTATGCCCCTAATGTAAAAGCACCCACGTACGTAAAAGAAACATTACTAAAACTCAAGGCTGCCATCAAACCGCACACACTAATAGTAGGAGACTTCAACACTCCTCTCTCACCAATGGACAGGTCAATCAGACTGAAACCTAACAGAGAAATAAGAGAATTAATGGAGGTAATGAATCAAATGGACTTAACAGACATCTATAGAACATTCCACCCAAAAAGAAAAGAATATACCTTCTTCTCTGCAGCTCATGGAACCTTCTCGAAAATTGACCACATACTCGGTAACAAAGCAAACTTCCACAGGTACAAAAAAATATGCATAACCTCCTGCGTCTTATTAGTGACAGGTTTTTGATTTGCCTCCTGGCAGGTCTCCGTAAGGCTGCCTTCAAGCTGGTAAACTATGCTAAGCTCTGAGAGATCATTCAGGATACAAAGGAAAATCCTTCCTCATTTTTGGAACACCTCACAAAAGCATTGTTAAAGTATACTAACTTAGATCCAGAAACTACGGAAGGCAGACAGTTATTCACGACCCATTTTTTTAATCAGTGCTACTCTGACATTAGAGCTAAACTTAGACGTTTGGAGAAAGGATCCTAGACCGCATAGGCAGAAGTCCTAGAGGTGGCTTTTAAGGTGTACCATGTGAGAAATGATGAAGCCCAAATCACTGTCATGTGCTAACCACAGCCTCCCGACCAGCCGAGGTGACAGACCGCCTGACCCTTGAGTCTCCCTTGCCCCCTGGGGCTCAAGAACTGCCACATCCACGTTTCAAATGTGGTAAAACTGGTCACTGGGCCCAAGCATGCCCTAATCCTCATCTCAGTCCCATGAGACCTTGTCCAAGGTGTCACAGGGAAGGTCACTGGGCAGTAGATTGTCTTCATACATGTAGTGGCATGGAGACATTTGACCCAGAGAATTCCCAAGTTGACCTTATAGGTCTGGCCATAGATGAGTGAGGCTGCTTGGGTTCCTCTGACCCGACAACCGTCATTTATAATGAGGAGCCACAGATAAACATAACGGCATCAGGACGGCCCATATCCTTTCTCTTGGACACCAGAGCCACATACTCGATACTGAGGGAATTCTGGGGGTCTACTTCTCCTTCTAGTTTCCCTATTGTCAGGGTAGGGGGGATAGCCTTATCTATCTCAGCAGACCCCACCACTTAATTGTGTGTTTAGGGGTATTTATCTCACCCATTCATTTTTAGTCATGTCAGCCTGCCTGATACCGCTCATGGGAAGGGAATTTTTAGCAAAGGTAGGAACTTCCATTTCCTTTGCTCCTCCCATTTACCTTACCCCAGACTCTCCAGTAGCTTCACTCCTCCTTCTCCTAGCCTCCCAACCTCCCAACCCTAACGTGTCTTTTCCTCTACCAGCCTCCCAGGTAGACCCCCAAGTCTGGGACACCCAAAACCCGTCTGTTGCTAAACACCATTCCCCCATTGTTATCCGATTATAAGATTCTACTAAGTACATTACCCAAGCTCAGTACCCCTTCTCTCTAGAGCCTTAAGGGACTTAAGCCTATCATCTCTGACCTTTTAAGAAAAAAGCTACTTCGCCCCACCCCTTTTCCCTTTAACACTCCTATACTTGCTGTTAAAAAACCTAATGGAATCTATAGCCTGGTTCAAGACCTCTGCCTCATTAACTCCGCAGTGGTCCCTTTTTATGCTGTAGTGCCTAATCCTCTCACACTTTTATCCAATATTCCTCCAGGAACCTCCCACTTCTCAGTTCTAGACCTCAAGGATGCTTTTTTCCCTGTCCCTCTCAGCCCTCAATCTCAAAACCCCTTTGCCTTCACCTTGACTGGGTAAAACTTTGCCTCTGGCCCTACTAAGGCTTAGGGCTCTCCCCAAAGGTCCCCTTTTTATCTCACCCTTTGAACTCATGTATGGGCAGTCAATTTTAATCCCTGGCGTCTAACCTAAATCTTCTCCCCTTCCTGATCACCTGCTTACTCCACTGTTGTCCCATCTATGCTCCCTATTATGGGATGTCACCAACCACTCATTACCTCAACCATTTGTTAATTCATGCCCACCGCCGATTAAAATAGGGGATCAGGTATTATTTTCTCCCCCAGATCAACGCCCCTCCCCCGTTTTTCCTAAATGGCAGGGCCCCTTTAAAGTAATTCTTGTAACTCCCACAGCTGCCAAGCTCAAGGGACTTCCTCATTGGATTCACCTGTCACATTTTAAACTTTTTACTCTTCCAGCTCAAGATATCCCCTCATATACAGTAACTCAAACAGGGCCCTGTTCCCTTCAGTTCCAGAGGACACCAGGATCAGCCACTCTTCCTCCAGTTCCAAAAAATAAAAGTCTCTTCCTTACTCAACTCTCTTGTGCCAAAAACTCCATATACTCTCCCTTTTCTTCTTTCTCCTATATGCTTTCAATGTCATGCTTAAATTTCCAGTTAACCACTCAGCTATTATTACAGGAACCATCATTAAACAAAGAGCCGGAGGTACAAGGACTGTCAAAAGCCCAGGCGGTAAGAAACAATAATGAGTTTGTAGCCCCAAACTCCAAAAACTCACAAAACAAACTTTAACATAACAGGTTTTATCACTTACTGCAGCAGTGTTTCCTGGATATTAAGCTCCAGGGAGCCAATTGTACCCACCTAAATGGACCAGACTCGCCCAGAATAAGTATCATTTAAATCTTTTCTTGTCATTCCTGGTCTTGGGAACCCCTGGGGGGGAAAAACCCTCTGTCTTCCATCTTGGGACTCTCCTCTGTTAATCTCTAAGATCTAAAATTTTTTCCAAGCATAATTTTTGCCTTTCCAGCATTTTGTGAGGTCCAAGTTGACAGCCAACCAATTCCTCAGAGTCTGGAAGATACAGCAGTAATCAGCCACCCCAGGACGTGGTCAAACATCCCAACTCCTTGACGCCCACAAAGTCAGTGTGAAGCAGTCATGAGAGAGACCTTACGACACTCCATTCACACCCATTAAGATCCTCAACACCCCTCAAATTTTTATAATAAACAAAAGGTGGAATGTAATTATTCAGCTGCATTTCTGGGTCGCCTGTCACCAGCTTGTGACGTAGCCACGTCTTCACCCTGTGCGCATGTGCTAGGCAGCCATTAAAAGCTGGACGAGCCACCTTTGCTCTCTCTGTCCCCCACGCTCAGAGATGCAGCCTCTCTCTCTCTCTCCCCCTCTTGGAGAGGCAGTCTCTCTCCTTCTTTCTCTCTGTACACCATTTTCCCAGGCCTGTGTGCACTTTTCCCCTTTAATAAACTCCTAAGTGTGTTTGTTCAAGTCTTGTGTTCTCTTCTCGCTCGTGCCAGATCATTTAGGGTGCAGGAGATGAATGTGCTGTGCAAATAATGGTATTGCCACATTGCAGAACATACATATGAAATATGGTTTAACTTAAAATATGAGGTAGTTAGTAATAAGCCCGAGCAATTGTCTGAGCGTTTGTAATTAATATTAAACCTCTTAATGTTTATTCGTGAGCAGTTGCAGGACAGAAAAACTCCCGACTACAAATGGTGCCCAATGTCCACGTACATCCACACAAAGCCTGAGAATGCTTTTAAAAGGATTCTAAATGCAAAGAAACAGAGAAAAATGCAGCTTCCTAGTCTCACAGTCTCATGCCAGGCACAGTACAGAGACATCTTCCAACAGCTGCTTGAGTGATGGAGACAGCCACCAACAGCCATGAGTTAAGCAGCATGGTGGGTTCCTGCATTCTCTGAAATGGGCTGCAGTACAGAGAGGCTTCTCCCAGTCGTTGCCTGTGGGTTTAAACTAGAATTGTAATCTCTGCCAGCATGTTGTATGGCAAGTTTGGGGATGTTGCTCATGCAGACAGAAAGGTTACAGAAAATGAAGTAAGACAGATTCAGATGGAAAATATTCTAGACAGGCTACAGTGCGTTTAAAAAATATACTTAGTCATGAGAGAGAAAGAAAAATGATACTTAAAGTACTTAAAAAAAGAAATAGTAAGAACATCCCATGTTCCTCTTTTTGGAACAGATGGAGAGAGAGCACGAGCAAGGAACTCAGGACCGCGAGGGGTGCACCCACACACTGAGACAATGGGGATGTTCTACTGGGAACTCACCAAGGCCAGCTGGCCTGGTTATGAAAAAGCATGGGATAAAACCAGACTTACTGAACATAGCGGACAATGAGGACTACTGAGAACTCAAGAACAATGGCAATGGGTTTTTGATCCTACTGCACGTACTGGCTTTGTGGGAGCCTAGGCAGTTTGGATGCTCACTTTACTAGACCTGGATGGAGATGGGTGGTCCTTGGACTTCCCACAGGGCAGGGAACCCTGATAGCTCTTTGGGCTGACGAGGGAGGGAGACTTGACCGGGGGAGGGAAATGGGAGGCAGTGGCGGGGAGGAGGCAGAAATCTTTAATAAATAATTAATAAAAAAGAAATAGTAATAAAAACATTAAATAAGCCATGTAAAGATGGGAAGTACACAGAGTGTGGATCCTGTATATAATTGGACTATCTTTTAATTTTTTGGTTCTAAGAGGTTCTGGATTATTTTTAAAAAAACTGCTAGATTCAACCAATCTCTATTTTAAAAAAATATCTTGATTTCAAAATTTAAGTCAAAAGATATATTACTTTGGAGAAAGGCTATGCTTATATTTCGACAGAAAATGAGAGACTATTCATTCATTCCAGGTTAAAGAAAATCAGGTTTGATCAAGGAAGACCCCATGAAAAATCTAACTACAAACATAAAGAAAATAACCTAGAAGAACTACAAGATATGCAAAATATATTTTACCTGCTCAAACATAAAACAAAAATAAATCATCTTTGGTTGACTTACATACAATTAACAGTCTATATTTGTATTAATGCAGAGATGTATGTTACCTTTAAAAGCATATTTTCAGAGCAAGAGAATCAAACACCAAAATAAAAAAAAAACAGATGGCCTAGGCGATCCAGCATTTCAAAATGCCTCTGTGACAGTCTCCTCAAAATTCTGCATCCAGAATTGCTTCAAGGCTGCTGTCTCAGATCATACTCCAGTCAGGACTTGACCATAATTGTAAATTTTCCCAGGATCCCCAAAAGAAAACAGTGCCCACATCAACAGAAAGTAGTCTAGAGAACAACGTCCACATCCCAAAATGATGGAGTATATTTATTTATTATTATTTAAGATAGATTGGTTGCAAGTTGTAATTGGTAATGGTCAGGAAAAAAAAACAAAAAAGTTTAGATTCAGGGATCTTGTTCTAAAAAGGAAAGGAGGGCAGGCAGTGGTGGCGCACACCTTTAATACCAGCACTCAGGAAGCAAAGGCAGGCAGGTCTCTGTGAGTTCGAGGACAGCCTGGTCTACAAGAGCTAGTTCCAGGACAGGGTCCAAAAGCTACAGAGAAACCCTGTCTAGAAAAAAACAAAAAAAGAAAGAAAAAAAGAAATAAGGAAGGAAGGAAGGAAAGGAAAAAAATAAAGAAAATGGGGATATAGGAATGATAGGATAAAAAGGTAGATTATTGAATTTACTTTAATCCAAAAAGCAAAAACAACTATTACTCTGAAATACTTTACATTGATAAGAATTTTGATTTTTTGATACATTTTTTCCTCATTTCTTTTTTGTATTGCTTTTACTGAGCTATAAAGGTTTTCTTTCTTTTTTGTTTTTTTATCTGCTCCCCTTTCTTCCTCCCCTTTCCTCTTCTACCCTGTCCGGTGACTTCCACACTCCTAATTTATTCAGGAGATCTTATACTTTTCTCCTTCATATATAGATTCATGTATATTTCTCCTAGGGTCCTCTTTGTTACTTAGGTTCTCTGGGGTTATAGCCTGAAGACTGGGTTTTCTTTGCTTTATGTTTAAAAGACACTTATGAGTAAATATCCACCCATTTGCCTGCAAGTTTCAAGATGTCATTATTTTTACCACTGGGTATATTGTGCAAATGCACCACAATTCTTTCTTTCTGTCTGTCTGTCTGTCTCTCTCTCTCTCTCTCTCTCTCTCTCTCTCTCTCCTCTCTCTCTTTTTTTAAGACGGAGTTTCTCTTTGTAGCTTTGGAGCCTGTCCTGGAACTCACTATGTAGACCAGGCTGGCTTTGAACCCACAGAGATTTGCCTGCTTCTGCCTCTCCAGTGCTGGGATTAAAGGCATGCACCACCATGCTCAGCTATACCACATTTTCCTTATCCATTCTTTGGTTGAGGGGCATTTAGGCTGTTTCGTAGTTCTGACCATTACAAATAATGCTGCCAAGAACATACCTGAGCACATGTCCTTATGGTATGATTGAGCATCCTTTGGGTATATACCCAATTGATGAAAATTTAACTTAGTTATACTGTATGTACATTTCTACCCTTATTTGGAGTATTGTGTGTATGCAGCTCATTTAAACATGTAATGTATAATTAAGAAATACAGATTAATAGTCATCTATAATGGTCAAACTTATAGTCATGTTAGGTATGTTTTCAAGGTCAGAAACAGCTACATTGAGGTAGATAGATGGTCTTCAAACACTACAAAGACCTACAGAATATGACATTTAATACATTTAATAACTTAAGGCTTTTAATAACAGTGAGACATGTCTGGTCCTGGCAGCACCAATCTATTTCAGAAAAGGTGATGGGCATCAAAGAACATCTGTATGGAGTTTGCTTTCCTTATGGGAAAAACTAGCTTTATAAAATTTCTCTCAGCAGAGATATCTGGGAAAATACATTTTAGACTTGTAAAATTATTTTAAATGTTTTATAGATAAAAGTCAGGCATGGAGGCAAACATTTAAAACTCTTACATTCAGTACGCAGAGACACGTAAATCTTAAAGTTTCTAACGAGACACAGCAGGGAACTGAAAAAATTTCAAAATTCCTTGGAAATGAAATCACACTCATCAGTAACAGGTATCTCTATTTCAGATGCAAAAATATTTTAAAATACATATTAAATAAACTGGAAGGGAAATCAGCATCTACCATTTTAAAAGCCTGGTATATGAAAACTAAGAAGACAAATATGCAAAGAAACAATGATGAGTTCTTTTCTTTGTGGGGGTTGTTTGTTGTTTGCTTGTTTTGTTTTACTTTTCAGGACAAGCCCTCACCATGTACTCAGGGTGATGCAAACAGAAAGAAAGGTAATATTTTCCTGTTGTTGTTGGCTGTATATTTTTTTATACAAGGATACACCAGTACCCAGGCTGATGCAAATAATGATGATTTTGTTATTGCTGTTTGTTTTCATTTTGTTGTTATTTTTTGTTTTTTTTTCCCCCTGAGAGAAGACCTCGCCATGTATCCAGGCTGAGGCAGAACTTGGAGTCGGCTTACTTCAGCCTCCAATATGGCACCACACCCAGCTCAGAAATATAGACTTTAACTAATAGGTGAAAGGATATGAAACATTTTAAATAGAGAATATAGAGCAATTGATCACATAATTGATGTGACCTCAGGAACTCATACCTCAAGTGAACAGGGCCGGACCGCGGCCTCGAGAAAACAAGCCTGGACCTATGCCTTGCGCGAACAGGCGAAGAAACGCTTCCTCGTGAGAACTGGGCTGCCTCGCTCAAACAGGGCCGAACTGTTAAGAAATCCCATGAAATCGATGATTAATCCCCAAATAGGTTCAGTTTATGAAAAGAAACTTCCGTCATCACTTACCTGACTAGGGGAACAGGGAGAATTTCCCGACTTCTTCAGCACCTCAAGGCGGAGGCAACTGAGAGGAGAGCGTGAGAACTTCAAAAGCCCCTTGAGGACCCCAGCGGGTACGAGGCCCCAGTGGCACCTCCAATTTAGGTGTCTATGCAATTGCCTACATCCTTTTGAATTAAAAATTTTATATGGACTATATGAGTGTGACTTAAACACTGAATGACCAGAGAATTCTATGAAGCCCGGTCTCAAGATTGGAGAAAAAAGGTCAAATAGAATGAACAAAAGTACACAAGATTTTCACTTAATAATCAGGCCTTTTCTGGACAGATGGTTCAGGTTCAGTGGTTAAAAGCATTGGCTGTTCTGCTTGGCCAAAGTCCCCTGTCAGAAGAATACACAAAATGCTTCATGGCGTTTCACACCTTGAGTTTCCCTGAATCCACTGCAGTCTTTAGGTTTCCATCAAGAATAGATGCAGTCTTCTGGCTTTTGCGGGCACTATATGCACAGGGTACAAAATATGCGTACATGCACAATACCATTCTGTACCGCCAAAATACATTTGTTAGAAAACATACATATATCACACTCTCATATATTAATGTCCACACTTCTTTGATGTATATAGTACTAGTTCTTATTTTCACCAGTTGCTTTTTTCTGGATGGTGACATAGTCATTTTATTTTTCTTCTTAAGTTTGTTAATATAGTGAAACCAAACTGATCTCATTTTGAGAAGCTGAGTTTCTGGATAACAAGCACTGTGTGTGTTGGTATAAATTTGATTTACTAATGTTTTACTATGAATTTTTACAACTATATGCAAGAAGATTACTGATATATTTTTTCTTCTGACAGTTTTGCTTAGGTTGTCACAGAATTTAGTGTCATAAAATAAAATAGGAAGCTTGTCATATTTATATTCTTGAGAATGTTATGCAGATGAGATTTACCTCATCCTTAAATTTTGTGTAAGTTTATAAGATCATTACTATGGACCTGGAGATTCTCATTATTGCGTTTGAAAAGTTTTGCAACTATTATTTTAATATTCTAATTGCTTGAAAACTAATCAAAATTTCTGTTCTTTCCTGGGTATCGTATGTACATTCAAAGAATTGCTAAATTTTGCTTCATTTTCAAATTATTTTATTTTCAGTATTTTCTTATTATAATATTGTTTATTAGTTCTGTAATAAAACCTTACTTTCATTTTTAAAAAGTTTTAAGTAGTTGTCATACAATGAGATGCATTTTGGTTTGTATGTATGTGTGTATGTTTTTATGTGTCATGCTCGAATTTATTTGTGTGTGTGTGTGTGTGCGTGTGTGTGTGTTTGTGTGTGTGTGCTAGAGTTTCATGCCAAGAGTCTTCCTCGATTCTCTCCTCATCAATTCATCAAAACACGATCCCTCACTTTAACCCAGTTAGCAATGGAAGTTCCCTATTTTTGTCTCCCTAGCCCTGAATTACAGATGGACAGACATGCCAATGGGCTTTGGGTTTTTTTTTTTTTTTTTTGTGCCAGAGATCTTACTGGGGTCTTCTTGCTTTTCTGGCAAGTGAATTGTCAAATACCTTTTCCAACCCTGATATTATGGTGTTTGATATGCATATATATGATGATGGTGGGCAGGACCTATATCTAATTTCTTAATAGTCTCCATTTTAAGGGTTCCATGGTGTGTGTGTGTGGGGGATTCTGGAGAGTGGTGGATGCTATCAGCTTTCCTATCTCACTTCCACGAGGCATCCAAATATTGTCATGAATTCCTGATTACGTGTGAGAATTGCCTGCTTCCATCTCTTCAATAGGGTAAGCAATGCATAATGCTACTGCTAAAGGATATGTACCCAAGGCTTTTTCATATTTCTCTCTTCATAATATTTTTAATAACTTTTCTATGTAATGAATGGAAATTTGTGACTGTGGAGTGATAGAATTCACAAATATATTTGATTATAAAAGGGGAATATTGAGAAAAGGAGATGAAGACACACTGAATTTTCTTCACTAGTGATGTTTCTTTTGGCAGGCTTGTGTTAGTCAGTTCCCCTCGCTTCCTTGTCTGTTTTGAGCATCTAGTAGAGGTTCATTGGTAAACATCCAGAAAATAAATAAGGCTCCCTCTCTTTCTGGAGATCATGGTTTTCCCTTTTTTAATACTGCCACGGTAGGCCATAGTTCTTCTTTAGAAATTCAGTGAAATTATCCTAACCCACTTGTATAGTGCTTTTTCATTTCTGTGTTATGCACAGGATCTTAAAGGGCCATCTTGAACTTCTGTGGTATTCTGTCTCTTGCAAATGTCTGTTGGATTTGAGTAATACTAGGACTGTGTAGTTTATTTGTCTTGGTTGCTTCAATATGGTAGAAACCTGTTTTTGCATGTCACAGTAACATAGACACATGTCTTTATTCTAGAACTTCCTTATCCACGAGACTCTCTTATAGGAGACGTATAGCAGCACCAGATTGCTAGCGCATTAGTTATTTATGCATATATGGTAGGTGTGTATCCTACTGCATATGCAGAGATGGAAGGGAAATTGGAGGCAGTTCTCTCTCCTACCATGAGGGTTACAGAGGTTGATCTCATGTCATCTAACCTGTCAGACTGTAAGTACTTTTATCTACTGAGCCATCTGCCAACTTCAGGTTACTAATTACGTACTAATTGCTTTCAAACTGCTGCTGAGGGAGAAGAAGCAGCAACATTATTTTTTCCCATATGTGAACCCTGTGAACCAGAGTTGCAAGCTTCCAGGCGAGACATGCCCCCCTGTACGACAGCAGCTTGATTTTGTGAGGTGACCCATTGCCCTCTGGTTGAACTTAAGGCTTGCTACACAAGGTTAGGGATCCATGCCTGGTACTTTAATTTCAGATATCCAGGTCTAGAGAGGTCATAGGCTCCAGCAGGGACATTATCACTGATTTATAGCTAAATTGACACCAGGAATATTCCTTTTAAACACGCATGATTATACCTGTAGATGAAATCTGCTCCCACCCTTTTAATGAAGGACAATGAATGGAGACCCAGGGACACCTCTTTTGGTTAGGGTTTCTGTTGTTATGACAAAACCACTATGAACCAAAGTGGGTTTATGTGGATTTAGCTAGCAGGCGTTGGGGTGCCAATTTGTTGTAAGAGACTGCTTGTTTTTTTTTTTTCCTGGATGCCCAGACTGCCAAAATAATGACACAGAAGCAGATGCTGAGATCCACAGTGGAGCACTGGGCTCCCAAATTCCAGTTGTAGAGAGGGAGGAGTGATAACATGAACAAAGGGGTGAAGACCATGATGGGAATGCCCCTGAAACAGCTTACCTGAGCCAACGGGAGCTCACTGACTCTTGCAGGACAGTGGGGGAACCAGCATAGAACCAAACTAGGCCCTCTGAATGTTGGTGACAGTTGTATGGTGGGGCAGGCTGTGGGGCCTAGGTGAAAAGCCACAGGCAATAACTGCCCTGCAGAAATAATCAGTTTTCCAGCGATGAACTCTTATCGGCTATACAATCCCAAGAGGTCTGCTCTAAACACATAGGAGCAACACTAAATGGACTCAGTAGGTTTTACACATACTATACACACACACACACACAAAGAGGTCATTAATTTGAGGGGTGGAGATATAGGAAGAACAGGGGTGGTAGAAATGACACAAAGATAGTAGTCACATATGAAATTCTCAAAAAATAAAAACAAAGTAAGAGGAACTGTCTCCTACATTCTTGGCTCTGAGTACATGAGTAATGGCTATGGGGCCATTGGCAGTGAGACCAGGATTTATCTCTACTGCTTGTACTGGCTTTTTGGAACCCATTCTCTTTGGATGGATACCTTGCTCAGCCTAGATATAGTAGGGAGGTCTCTGGACTTGCCTCAAAAGAATGTGTTAGATTTTATTGACTTCATACCAGAAGCCTTACCCTCTGAGGAGTGGATGTGGGTGAGAGGGGTTGAGAGCATGGCAGGAGGGTCTGGAGTGTAATGAGGATTGGCATGTAAAATGAGAAAAGTTAGGCCTTTTGAAAATTAATTAATTAATTAAAATTTATTGAAGAATGGACTTAGGAGTTAATCGAATATTCTATTCCTATTTAAATGTTTTGAGACAAGGTCTTAAAATATAGCCATGGCTGGCAGTATGTAGACTAGCTTTGCCTTGATCTTCCAGATAGCTACTACGTGTAACTACCAGGTACTGAGATTAAAGGCAAGTGATTCCATACCCAGCTCAAACTGATTTGAAGTTAGATTTTGACATGTTCCTTCTGAGTTTGAATCAAAAATTTTTAATATTTATGTTGTATATGTTCTTAACAATGTTATTAATAAAATAACATATATGAATTCCAACAAGAAATAATATGCCAGAATTGTATATGTTCTTTTAACTGATATATTCTTGACTTTGATCATGTTTTTATCATATAAACATAAACATACAAACTTTAGTTCTGGAGATGCATTTTCATGTTTCATATCGCTAAAATGAAGTTTAATATCATCTCAATATGTGAGAAGTATGAACAAAACTCTGCAACTTTTAATTATATTTTTGCTTGGTTGATCTGAAATCCAGTATGTTCTCATTTAAAGTTTGAAACAATATAGATACATTATTGTTTTTGTTTTTTTCGTAAAGATTATTAAAATGCAGTTAGGTTTATTAAAAAACTGCATAATGGCTATTTTGTTTCATTTCCTTAGTAAGTAATGAAAAAGCAATGGTGTTGACAGTTCAGCATATGACAGGAACAAACCAAATTTTATAAACTTTTGCTATGTCCTTGCAATGCAGCATTTTCTCACTTCAATACATTAAGAACATGAATACATTACTAATTAATTGGTTGTATATGCTTCTTTTGTAGTGTATCTTGAACAAGCATGCTTTTCTATCCATGGTAATAACATTTTGGAGTGTCAAATATAAAAGACTCCATGTACATATTTTCTATACAATATTATTATAACATTTGTGGCAACCTTAATAGAAAAGAATCAGCATAATAAGGTTGTTGCTGGAATCATGAGATACAGTGTTGGATAAAAGCAAAGCTTGACTGGAAAAAGCAATGTTGGAAAATTATGCAAATGAGACACGACAGTGCAGCTCTGATTGGAAAGTTTTATTGACCACCAAGCCATGTGAAAATAAAGGCTGTCTGCTTTGTAATAATAGTTCATTAAAGACACAGCACCTGAATTACTTAATTTCCTAAGGTTGTTAAGGTGTTATCCATCAGTACTAATATTACAATTACATTTTTTTTCAATTGGATCAGGCAACAGGGAAATATGCAATTCACAGAATAGATATACACAGTACTGAAACACTGACAATTTACTGTGTATGAACTGGTTCCCATCAGCATGGCAAGGGTAAGGGCTGTGACCAGCTCTGTCTTTTGTCTGAGAGCATTCTGGGTAGCCTCACTAAAGCTTAATAACTCCTCAGAAGCATGGTAGGTTACCTTGGGAAGCAGACGAACAAGGACACAAAACCCCTTGGTTCTAGTCAGCACAGTCACATGGTCACAGGTTGTTAGGTCATAGGAACATGCCCACTAGGTATCATTTGCTGGGACCAAATATCCTGATTGGTTTGTGATGGGCACAGTGTGATTACAGAGAGGTAAATAGTGGTCAGGTATTGTCACTATATATAGCCCCTGACCTGAGACTTGTTTGAGGGTCAAGGAGGTATTTGACTGCCATCGGCAAGAACCTGGGGCCCCATATTGCCGCTGCTAATTAGAATTGTTAATTGAGGCCAACACAGCTATTCCTTCATAATAGGGTGGCCTTGCACCCCACCATAGCAGAGCCAGCAGGAGGCAGTTAGTTTTGGCTCAGGACTATTTAGAAGTAAGAATGACTGCTGTACAATTGTAAACAGGGGGTTTGCAAGTTCAAAGCATCTACTAGGTATAGGGCCTGAATCCCAGCATGTCTTTAGTGCTGGTAAAACTGAGGTACTGAAGGCAATTGCCGGGGTGGTAGTACCAATAGTTGGCTTGGGAGGAGAGGGGGGGATCCTTCTTATATGAGCTGGGGTTAATTACCTTATTGGGGTTTTATGCTACATCACCAGACCTGTTGCAACAACCCACCGGGAGAACAAGATCCCCACATCTTCTCCTCCTGGAACATATAATCATAATCCCCAAGTCTTGCATGTTAACCAGTTAGCCCCTTTTCCCTCCTCAGTAAAGGTGATACTGATTTTAGACTCTCCTGGTGTGGTAGGAGTAAAAGAGACTAAGTCTCCTTTGCTAGTGCTCCACTTGGAGGCGCTGGTTTCACATCCCCAGGCTGCACAATGAAATATTTCATGTCCCCCACACTGGAGAGTTTGCTTACCTGCGAGACAAATATACCAGTCACAATGTCTACATACAGGATAAGAGTCCCAGAGAGTTTGTTTAGTGCCTTCCCAAGAGTCTTTTGTTAAAATGCACAGATCAAAAGTTCGCTGAGGTACTATGTTGATGCGCAAAACAATCCCACAAAAGTTAGTGTTTAAAGGGGCATTTATTTTGGGGTTAAAACTCACAAAGCACCAACTGTCAGGAAAGGAGCCTAGTTGCTGGAGCAGGAGCAGGAACCAAGCACTAGAACCAAGAGAGTGGGCAGGGAGTACACCCGCCAGAGTTATAGGTAAATATTGGCCTAAGGGGTACCCGCCCTACAAACAAGGTGATTGGCTGGGGCTTCCCCTTCACCATGTGTCCAGGGTGTGAACTTCAGTGGCCAACCTTAAGGTTTGTCCAGTCTGAGGGTTAGTCAGGATCTAGGTTAAGTTCCAAGGTGCATGGGGGTTTTCAGTATTTCCTGGGCACAGATGAAGTGGCAGGTACCATATCAATAGGGTGAACTTCATTATCAGGTTTTCTACACAGTTTTAGCTTCCAGGAATCGATGGGGTGCTTGGAGATCTCCCAGGTCCTGTCCGGAGGCTTCTCAGCCATAGGTGCCACAGGTCTGGCATGGGAGTGGTGAATCCAGGTGCATTTGCAGTCAACTTTGAGGTCAGTTGGAGTGGTTAGGATGACAACATAGGGTCCTTTCCACAGTGGCTCCAGGGACTTGCTTGGTATCTGAGGATCAGGACTCAGTCACCATGCTCGAAACTATGGGGCTCAGGGGAAGAGGAAGATGAATATAGGACCGAAACCTGAGGGCAGATATCTGCCTGTATTTGGGACAGCACTTTTAGGCTCTCTAGGAGGTCCACTTCTTCCAAAGGTAGGATTAACTCGTCAGGCAACCTAGGCACAAGGGGTGGGGGCAGACCATACATTATCTCAGAAGGGGTCAGTCCTATCTGGTATGGGGAATTTCTCACCCTGAACAGAGCATAGGGGAGGAGAGTCGCCCAATCACCACCAGTCTCCAAGGCTAATTTGATAAGGGTTTCTTTTAGGGTCTGATTTATTCTCTCAACCTGTCCTGAACTCTGAGGGCAGTATGCACAATGTGATTTCCATTCAGCCCCCAGTGCAATGGCTATTCCCTGGCTTACCTGTGAGATGAAGGCAGGGCTATTGTCTGACCCTATCATGTGTAGGAAGTCAAACCTGGGAAGGATCTCTTCAAGTAATTTCTTAGTCACCACAAAGGCAGTCTCGTGTTTTGTAGGATAAGCTTCAGTCCATCCTGGAAAGGTGTCTATGAAGACTAACAAATATTTATATCCATATTTACCTGGTTTGACTTCTGTAAAGTCCACTTCCTGGTATATACCTGGGCGAGTTCCTCTTATTCAGACACCTCTTTATCCTTGTGTTATATAGGAATTTACTAAGTGACAGGATTTGCAGTCACTCACAAGACTGTCTGCCTGTAGAATCTTTAGTGGTGATCCAGAGATTAGTTCTCTAAGCTTTCGGGTTCCCAAGTGCGAGGTTTGTTGAATTCTCTGGAGTAGGTGCTTGTTTGGGACCTGATAGTTGATTGTCCCCTGTTTCAAAAATAGGGGTGGTGGAATGCTATGGCCCACTTGGGCGGCTGGGTCTAGCAGTTGTTGGGGACTCTCTCACCGGCTATGCTGGGTTTCGTAGCCATGAACATTTGTCTCTGGATTCTGTGTAAACTTATGCAATCCATGAGATCACAAAACATGGTCAATCAGCAAGTTTTTTTAAGTCTGTCATCTGGGAATCCAGATGTACCACAAGTCTGGCTACAAATGGAGAAACGTTGAGGATACCTCCACAGACGGGCAATTTCAACAGGGGAGGGCCTGCCTAACAGGGAAGAGGTCTCCCAAGGATGGGTAAGGGACTGCTCTCCTGAGATGACCTAAGACAGGAGGTTCTTCCTTTTATATAATAATTAGGGTGGAGATGTTGGGACCTGATGGAGTCCTGGCCTTCCTCCTCACTTCCCCTGTTGTGAGCTTTCTTGCCCTTGTTGTTCTGGGTTTCTGAGAAACTTGCAAGTTATGTGCTCTCAGAATTGTTTACCAACCCTGCTTCCCGAGTACACATTGCCTTGGCCCTAATCTGAGTATCTGACGATGAGGTTTCCATCCTGTTGGCCCACCTGTCTGGGTTAGGTATAAAAACCCCTTGGTGATGTACAATAAAGGCTTCTGATTCTGCAACATCCAGAGTGCGTGTTCCATTAATCCTGACATCCTTTGCACAGACTTGGCTCTAATGCTCCTGTGTAGCAGGTCCTTCCTTAATAGTCTTTGAAGGAGCATCTTTCAGGTTGGGAGTCTCCACCATCCATCTCTTTTATAGGCTCCCCCTATTTGGCCAGCCCAGATGTCGTCATCCAAATTATAATTCGGCTGGAGAGGCAAGCTATGAGGACATGGATTAGTTATATGGGTAAAGTCACTGTAGTTGTGAACAGGGCTGCCTCTTTTGCTTTTTGGTCTGCTAGATTGATTGTTTCCCCTCAAGATAGAATCTGTTCCCTCCTGGTGTCCTGGGCAATGCATTACTGCTAGCTTCTTTGGAAGCAAAAGTGCTTCTAGCAATTCTAATATTTTCTGTTTATTTATAATAGTCTTTCCCTCTGCAGTAAGCAGCCCCTTTCCAAGTAAATCACCACATGGAGGTGCAAGGTGGCAAATGCGTACCTGCTGTCTGTGTAAACAGTGATTCTTTTGCCTTTTTCTAGACACAAGGCTTGTGTTAATGCTATCAGCTCGGCCTTCTGAGTATTACAGCTCAAATAGTAGAGTATTCTGGCAGTACAGAGTCAGAGAACACTGAGTGTTACAGCTCAAATGGAAGATTATTCTGGCAGTACAGAGTCAGAGAACACTGAATGTTACAGCCCAAATGAAACAGTACTCTGGCACTCTGAAGCCAGTGTATAATAGCACAGGACACAGTAAGCATGGCAGCTTACAGCCCTGCTCTAGGTAAGGTTTTCCCCATGTAACAGCTGTTCTCAGGCAGGAAAGGACTTCACCAGCAAACTTGCAACAACTCTGCCATGCTAGAGGATAGCTTCCCCAGCAAAAGTGTTACAACCCTGTTCTATTCCACTCTGCTCCACTCTGAATTCCCTGGATAAGTTATAACACCAATGTTTTACAAGTTAGGATACAGGAAGAGAACACTGGGAATATGGTCAACTGTAGTATTGCACACACCTCTGTCCAGCCAACTCAACCTTTGTCCCATCCAGGTGTTCATCTGTCAAAAAGAAGTAGACAGAAATAGGCTTCTTTGTCTGACACACAATTGCTTTTACACACATGTACACAAGCCAGGTTCTATTATTATGGCCGGGAAATTCTCCCTGAGCATGTGATACATTCAAAGCAAACAGACTTCACCAGTGCAAACAGACATACGAAATCTCCTGATGAAGGCAACACAGAAACTGATCAGGCAGTTTAGGGGCAAGAAACTCCAACAAAAATGGTCCATTTTTTTCCATGGACAAAAGTAGGAAATGTCCTAGGTTTCTGGTCAGAATACGAGAAGGGAATTCTAGCTTCTCGTGTCCTCCTAAATTAGAGTCCCTGCTTGAAGGACATGGGAAGATGTAACTGAGACTGAAGTATGGACACTAGTCCCTGCTGGGGAACGCATCTGTCATTGGATCTGGGCTTTCATGGTGAACTTGCCATTATCTATTCTCCAATTCTAACCCCTCTCCTGCATGATTCTGGAGACTCTCCAGGGTGTGTGTGACAGTAGCAGCCTTGGAGGCCATTGAGGGTGGATACCAGAACTCTGATGAGTTGCTTTAAGGGAAAGCTACTTCCTCGGGATGGAAAGGATAGAATACAGCTCTGGCTGTGGCTGGCTGGGGACATGACTGTAAATGGCTCTGAAGAATGACTGTCACAGACTCTCATATCAATGGTCCCTTAAGAGTTAGTTAAGCAAAGTCAGTCAGTCATCTGGTGAAACAACAGCCCCTCATGGAGGCTGATTTTCCTGGAGCAATGCTAAGGAGAAGGGAAGAACAGTTTTCTGCACACCGAGACAAGGTCCTTGTCTCTCTCAGCAAGCTGCCCTCCACAGTGCAGACACATGAAGAGCCTTCCTCCAACAGCCCTGCAGATCTGATAGACAAGGACCCTCTTTAGATTCCAGTCCTCCTCTAAAGCCTGAGCCTGCTTTGCCTGGACTTCTGGGTGTTCTTACAGCTTCTCTGTCTCTTTAGTTGTCTGCTCCCTCTGTCCTGTGACCGCATACAAACAACAAATAGTGTACAAATTACTCTTCCTCTTCTCTAGATTCCCTCTCTGAGCAAATGCCAAGGTCCACAGGCTGCCAACCCTGCAGTTTCCCTCTGAAATCAGTAAAAATTGTCCTTGAGCTTCCTTCTGACTCCGTTTCCCAATTAGTTTACTTACAAGACTAAGAACTCAAAATAGGCCAATCCAGTTTCCCTAGTACCACTTGGCATCCAACACGAGGGTTGCCACAAGTTCCAGTAACAGGTGAACTAGGCTCTTTAGCCGTGTACAGATGTGGAAAATATGTCAGCTCCATCCTCTAGGTCATTGGGACTGTTATAGTATCCTAAGTAACATGATATTATAAAACTGACTGTCATATCCATAGCACGGACTTCTATGCAGGTTTGCAAGCACATTATAGTAAAACTAATGGCAGAAAGTAGATTCTACTAAAAACTATCGGAAGACGATTTGTAGGTGGTCAAAGTAGTGTAACCTCACATGATTTCCAGTGTGCAAGAGAGCAGGCACTTCCACACTGTGTTGTCAGGAATAAAGTTTGTCGTTGGCCTTTGTAATGTAAAGGATAATTAAAAATACAGACTTTATGATTCTGAAATGATACCTTCAAGATTTCATTATGGACAAGTGTTTGCAAGATGTACCATTGAAGGTAATAGAAGCTATGACGATGGAAAATTCCCATCACTTGGGTGCTGGTGAGATACAATTTAAGGTATCCGAGTCTACATAAAACACAAACCTGAAATTTCAACAAAATAGAAGATGGTGCCAGAAAAACAAATCTTATGCAAACAGGGTCCTGAAAAGAGCTAATACACCTTGTCTCGAGTCTGAGAAAGAAATCCCTGCTCAGAAGCTATGCCTTACCATGAAGACATGGACCCTGGAAGGAGCCTCCTTGACCACGGAGATAGAAGGACAATGGGAATTTCTGCACTCTGGAGACATTGGACTTACAAGCTGTTTGCTTTATCTTGGGTCAGTGGTACCTTCAGGAATATTTCCTCTGTGCTCAACTCTGTTTCTGAACTTCCACCTCTAAGAAGAAAATCCTCATAGAAGCTGTGACCCTGAAACTAACATCTTGTGATCATAAATAAAAGGCACTTAGAAGTTATCAAGTTATGCAAACAGCTGCTTCCACAAATCCAAGAGTAAAATGTCACCAGACAATGTTTTAAGCCCATGAAAAATCTTCCCCAAACTCAATGTGCACTTTTTCTGGCTTTTCTGGTGTACCTATCAATGTATCTTGAACTTGCCTTCATTTGCAACTCTCTCTCTCTCTCTCTCTCTCTCTCTCTCTCTCTCTCTCTCTCTCTCTCTCTCTGTGTGTGTGTGTGTGTGTGTGTAAACATATTTTTTAAATACCCCATGAAACTGCTTCTTCATTGGAACAAGGAAGTTTGGGTAACCTCAGTCCATGTTTCTGTGCTGTGGCACAGTATTTTATTGAGAATTTTTGCATTGATGTTCATGAGTGAGATTGGCTTGTAATTCTCTTTCATGGTTAAGTCTTTGTGAGGTTTTGGTATCAGGGTGACTGTAGCTTCATGAAAGGAATTTGGCAATGACTCTTCTGTTTCTATATTGTGAAATACATTAAGGAGTATAGGTATTAGCTTTTCTTGGAAGTTCTGGTAGAATTCTGCATTGAAACCATCTGGTCCTGGGCTTTTTTTTTTTTTTGGAAGGGAGGTTTTTGATAACAGCTTCGAATTCTTTGTGACTAACAGGTCTATTTAGATTGTTCACCTGGTCTAGGTTTAACTTTGGTATATCGTACTTACCTTAAAAAAATGTCCATTTCTTTTGCATTTTCCAGTTTTGTGGCATACAGTCTTTTGTAGTAATATCTAATGATTCTCTGAATTTCCTCTCTGTCTGTGGTTATGTCCCCCTTTTCATTTCTGATCTTATTTATTTGTGTGTTCTCTCTCTGTCGTTTAATTAGTTCGGATAGGGGTTTGTCGGTATTGTTGATTTTCTCCAAGAACCAACTTTTTGTTTCATTGATTCTTTGGATTGTTTTCTGTGCTTCTATTTTGTTGATTTCAGCACTGAGTTTGATTATTTCCAGTCTTCTACTCCTCCTGGGCACGTCTGCTTCTTTTTTTTTTCTAGAGCTTTCAGGTGTGCTGTTAAGTCTCCAATGTATGCTTTCTTCATTTTCTTTAGGTGGGCAATTTGTGCTATGAACTTTCCTCTTAGGACTGTTTTCATCGTGTTCCATAGGTTTGAGTATGTTGTCTCTTTATTTTCATTAAATTCAAGGAAGACTTTAATTTCTTTCTTAATTTCTTCCTTGACCCATGTGTGGTTCAGTAGTTGACTGTTCAGTTTTCATTAGTTTGTCGGCTTTCTGGGGGTAGCATTGTTGTTGCCTTCTAACTTTAATCCGTGGTGATCTGATAAGACACATGTGGACACTGATTTTTTTTTTGTATCTGTGGAGGTTTCCTTTGTTACCGAGTATGTGGTCAATTTTTGACAAGGTTCCATGAGTTGCAGAGAAAAAGGTATATTCTTTCCTATTTGGGTGGACTGTTCTATAGATGTCTATTAAGTCCATTTGCTTCATTACGTCTAACAATTCTCTTAATTCTCTATTAGGTTTCTGTCTGATTGACCTGTCCATTGGTGAGAGAGGTGTGTTGAAGTCTCCTACTACTAGTGTGTGTTGTTTGATGTCTGCCTTGAGTCAAGCAATATTTCTTTTACATAAGTGGGTGCTTTTATATTAGGGGCATAGATATTCAGGATTGAGACTTCATCCTGATGAATTGTTCCTGTTATGAGTATAAAATGTCCATCTCGATCTTTTCTGATTGATTTTAGTTTGAAGTCAGTTTTGTTAGAATTTAGTATGGCCACACCTGCTTGTTTCTTAGGCCCATTTCCTTGAAAAACCTTTTCCCAACCCTTTACTCTGAGTAGATGCCCGTCTTTGTGGTTGATATGTGTTTCTTATAAACAGCAGAATGTTGGATCCTGTTTTCGTATCCAGTCTCTTAGCCTGTGTCTTTTTATAGGTGAATTGAGTCCATTAATATTAAGTGATATTAATGACCAGTGGTTGTTTACTCCGGTTATTTTTATTGTTTTTGGTTGTAGCGTTTGTGTGTCTCCCTTCTCTGAGTTGTGCTGGTGAAGGGTCGCTAGATGCCTGAGTTATTGTAGGCAGTGTTGGCAATGTTGGATTCCTTGGGTTGTGATTTTCCTTCTATTACTTTCTGTAAGGCTGGATTTGTGGCTACATATTGTTTGGATTTGTTCTTATCCTGGAATGTTTTGTTTTCTCCATTGATAGTGAATGATAGCTTGGCTGGGTATAGTAGTTTGGGCTTGCATTCATGGTCTCTTAGTTTCTTCAGTACCTCTATCCAGGACCTTCTGGCTTTCATGGTTTCCATAGAGAAGTCAGGTGTAAGTCTGATCGGTTTATCTTTATAACTTACTTGACCTTTTTCCTTTGCAGTTCTTAATATTCTTTCTTTAATCTGTATGTTTTGTGTTTTGATTATTATATGGCAAGGGGATTTTTTTTGATCCAGTCTATTTGGTGTTCTGTATGCTTCTTGAATATTCAAAGGAATATCTTTCTTTATGTTGGGAAAGTTTTCTTCCATAATTTTGTTAAAAATATTTTCTGGACCTTTGAGCTGTGACCCTTCTCCTTCTTCTATCCCTGTTATTCTTAGGTTTGGTCTTTTTATTGTGTCCCATATTTCCTGAATGTTTTGTGATGAGAATTTGTTGGCTTTGCTGTTTTCCGTATTACAAAATGAACACAATTCCTTAAAAACCCAGTTTGGCCATGCATCATGCTGCACAATTTTATTGCAACAACCACGATACATAAGAATGCAGATGTCCGTGAATTTCCAGGACAGTCTGATTTCTACAGCAGGTTTCACGTCATGGAGGGCACACTGAGACTGTCTTTAAAATAATCACTTAATTAACCTAAAGACAGCATTTTTATTCTGAACATCCTGATAGGTGTAAGGAAGACTGTGTGCGTCAGGTTTTCTTACAGGAACAAGTCCCATAGATCACTGGTTTATAAAGCAAAAGCACAGTTTTCCTAGTAGGACTGAAACTCTGTCCTGGACAGTTTGACTCTGTTGATTTTGGTCTGTGGTGAGGCAGCATCCTTTGGTTTGAGTGCGTGGTAAAGAAAAAGCAGCCCTCTCGTGGATAGGCAGCATAGACTAAAAGACACAGGACTGGGTTCACTATATCCATCACTTCAGAGGCTCTACTCTAAAGGCATAGGGCCTCCCACAAAGCCTTGCTCATCAAGTCTTACCAACTCCCAATAGTGTTGCCTTGACAACAAAGATTCACCAAACAGATCATTGGAGAATTCCAAGCTTTAGTCCAGAGCACATGCTAGAGACATGTCCTCTGAGAGTCCATATGATAAAACGCCAGGTAGTTCTTTAGCCCCTGGGATTCAACAGCGTGTGCCAGGGACGGCAGGAGTGCGTGGAAGCAGATGAAGATGCTGGGCTCAGGACCTGACTGCAGTCTGCAGAGCACACAGGAGAGCCAGGGACTCCAGTGACTGGAGGTGATTGGAGAATCCCGTGAAAGAATGGGATGTTGGAGAACCCACACTCGACTCCTGGAGAGAAATCTCGACAGTGAAGCACAATTAATAAAAACTCAGGGTCAGAAACTGGGGTTCAACTTGAAGATTCAAAGAGCAAAACAGCCAGCCACTGGCTCTTACCTGAACCTCAGTCTGAAATGGCGATCCTGCTTCCAGGAAATTCAGAATGAGAATGTGTGGCTGATAGTTGTCTCCCTCAGTGTCATATGCCTATCTAGGGCTGGGATTAAAGGCATGCACCGCTCGGATTAAAAGTGTGTGCCACTGTGGCTACTGGGATTAAAGGTGTATGTTACCACAACGTGGTCTATAAGGCTGACTAGCGTGGCTGTCTTACTCTCAGATCTTCCGAGAGTCTCTATTTATTAAAATACAACTGAAATGTCACCACACTACAGTGTGCAGAATTCAGTCTTCACCAAGGTAGGAAACAATGAGCCTTTAAATGGGATGCAGATTTGGGGTCAACAGCAAACAGAACTGTCTTATTGTGTGTGGAGATTTGTCACACAGAACCCCTGCTGCAGTGAACATTTAAGATATTTAACTGAGAACAACTCAACAGAAAACATCCATGGTGCCCCCTAGTGGCCAGAGTCAGGATTTTCCCTCTGAGAGTCTGAACAGCTTACTAGGTGGTCTGGAGAGTGAGACAATGACTAGGAACTGTCTGAGCAATATGAATGATTTAATCACTAGGTGTGACCGTATTATGGTCACCCATTCCCAGGATGTCTGGCTTCAACCGAGAAGCCTGTGTACACTCTGCACCTGGGAATGTACAATGCTAGAGGAGACACAATGCCCTCCTCACCCACGCGTGGCTGTGTACACTCATAGGAGCAAAGCTTCACTTTTACCCATGGTCTCCCTCCATGAACTTGAAAACAATGTTTTCCAAAGGTCTGTATATCCAAACTACTTGTGCTAATCTGCGTACAATTAAATTCTCGGCTTCCTTAAATTAGGGAATTCCTTTTGTCTTGACAGCAGAAATTTCAAAGATAGAGCAAGTGACATGTAGAGGGAAACCATTCTCTCAGTGGACCGGTTCCTTGCTCATGGTTCAGAGGTGTCTCACTCACAGACTGGGGACACCCCTCTGACACATTGCTTTAGCCCACAAACATTCCACCTTCTCACATGCCCACACTATTTTAAAGTAGTAAACTCCAGCAGAGAACTTCCACTGAAGCTACTCTTTTCCATTTCATACTCTCACGATCCCTCGGTAACTCATGAATGCTTGTGTTTTCATATATTAAAATATGTTGTTCAAGCTGCTCAATGAAATCACTACCTATTATCCCCATTAGTAAGTGCATATCACAGAAAATAGATAATAACCCGGTATTTAGGATTTGCTTGCAAATGTTTCTCCCTGGTGTTGACACAATTCAGTGTTTTTATACAGTTAGAATGCAGCTTTTTAATACACCTTTTAGTTATTCTATGTGTCTTTCACAACTCACATGTCCATCCCCTTCAATTCCGCATCCCTTCTTATCTGCCCTCTGCCCTTTCACCCTCCCCCAGGGAAAAGAGGAAACAGGAGAAAATTCTCATGGTGGAAGCTGTACTGTGACACAGTGAGTCACACAGAGCACAGGTTAGCCCATATATCTTTACTTGCAGAGAGCCATTGGTCTGGTTTGAAGTCTCTGGTTTCTGCTACACTGTCGATGCTGGCCCTCACTGTGATTCCTCTTGGATGTGGTGCTGTTGCCCCATGTCATGGAGATCCTGCAATTTTGGGTTTGCAGGACTGGCTGCCTCAAGTCCTCCCCAGGTGTCTCTTGCCTGTGCTGCCTCAGTGGCCGGACTGTGGCTTCCGGTCAAGCAAGAGCAAGAACAAGGACCTCAAGTACACCCTAACCACGGAGGACTTGATCCCTGCCCTCAGAGAATATGGCATCAATGTGAAGAAGCCGCACTACTTCACCTGAGCCACCTAACCCAGATGTATTTGTCTTTTCCTCTGTTCCCACAACAGCCTGTTTTCATAATAAATTTTACTGTGACAGGCAAAGAAAAAAAATAAATAAATAAATATTAAATAAATAAATAAGTATTGCTGGAATTGTCAAATTAAAAATCTTAGATTAAAATCAGATATTTTTACACCGGAATAATTTGAAGCTAAGGGGCAGCTTTGCAATGGGGAAGGGGCCATTGCAGCAGGACACTGTTCTATGATTCTGAGCTTTGTTTGTGGAGACACAACTGGCTTAGAGTGCAGGCTCCTCCTGGGACAGATGGGATGAAGTTGGGAAATGGTTGTTTGGCTCACCAAGCATACATGAAAGCATACTTTCTTTGCCCATTTCGCAAATGTTCCCTCAGAATCTGTACCCTGGATAAGGAAGTGGCCTTTGAGCTCAGTTCTTCACACTCTACCTGATATAAACAAGTACTTTGCCTCTGTATACTTTTTGCCTTGTTTCTAGGTACTTCATTTCTTTTTAATTACTGTTATTTATTGAGACATTGTTTCTTGCAAAGTGAAGTAAGAGTTTCTCATGATCATGTATGCCAGTAAAGGGGTGTGCAGAGTTGAGGTAATGCCTTTTAGTCTCTATAAAAACCATACGAACTAGAGCTTGTTATGCAGTTGTTCATATTCTGCATCCCGTGTCCTGATTTGCACTAGACCCTTACCCAGAGACCCCAACGCACTACACGTTGACATTTGTGGCCTCTCAGTTTGGGATAGGATTTTCCTTGGACGGAGGGATGTGATTGGGACTGGAAGGAGTAGCTGTGAGGTGTAAGCAACTAGCTATCATTTTTTTTATTATTTTATTATTTCAAATCCCATATTATTCTAAATTATTGCCAATAAATCTAATTCAAAATGTGAGTTTTGGATTTCCAGGGGTTGTTGTCTGTACTTTAAATCTTTCCATTTATATTTTATGAGTATTGGTGGTTTTCCTGGATGGATGTTTGTGTACCATGTGTATGCAGTGACCAAAGGGGCCTGAAGACAGTGTCAGATCCTCTGGAACTGGAGGTACAGGTGGTTGTTGTGCCCACAGTGTGGGTGCTGGAAATCAAACCCCAGGTCCTCTGGGAGAGCATCCTGTGCTCTTAAACACTGACCCATCTCTCCAGTCCCTTGTGTAATTATTATGGCTCTTGAAAAACCCATTATTCAAAGCCTTTATCTCGGCTGGCTCTAACTAAAGTGTACATATAGAAATGTTCACTTAAGGCCTCCTGGTGGAATAGTTAAGTTTCAGCACTTTCAAATGCTAATTCTGGAAGTTAAGGCTGAGGGGAGAAAAAACTTTGCTGTAGGTTTACCAAACACGATTTATAACAAATTAAAATAGAAACTAAGTATGTTAATCTATCACACATAATTAGGAACTAGATAAATTTATACTGTCTTACAAAAGAAGGTATTTGAACTTCTTAAACACCTGTTAAAGGAGCCAGGGAGATAGAACAGCAGGTAAAGGCATCTCTGCCACACCTGACAGCGTGAGTTCAATCCCTTGCACCCACCTGGCAGAAAGACAGAACAAACTCCTACAATTTGTTTCTCTCTGAACAGCACACACACATACGTGTTTTGTATATCAAATGTGACAAAATATTAAAATGCTTTGAATATATAAACACATATATTTAAAAATCATCCCTCCAAATATTAGGTTTCATTATGGAATTTTTATAAACTTATTTTTAATTTTATAATAAACCACAGTTAAGAAACTTTGAAATTTTAAAGAGACCTTCAACTGATAATATACTGAAAAAATTAAAGGATTTGGTATTTTGAAGGTCATATTCCTTTATGTTGTGATAGTAACGAAAGGTACTGGGAATAAACAAGGAAAGGTTATGGTTTAGAAGCTATGTATGTGTTTAAAGAAGGCAGAGGTCTACTGTAGTGGTTAGTTTGTCAACTTACAGAAACTGGCGTCATGGAGAGAAAGTGGACCATAGATGAAGAACTGTCTCCACCAGATGGACCTGTAAGCAAGTCTGTGGGGGTATTTTTCTTGATTAATGAATGGCTGATGAAATAGAGCCCAGCCCACTCTGGGAAGTGCTTCCTGGGCAACTGGTCCTGGTTTGTATAAGACATGTTGTTCAACAAGCCACAGAAAGGCACTAAGCAGCTTTCCTCCATCTTTCCTGCCTCTGCTCCTGTTCAAATGCCTACTCTCACTTCCCACAATGATGGCCTGAGATTGGGACATGAAAGTCAGACTACCTTTTCCTCCCTCAGTTGCTTTTGAAGTTTTTATCACAGCCATAAAGAAGCAATAGAGCACATACAATTAGGTTACCTTTCAAATCTATAGAAAACAAAGTATCCAGAGCATCTGTTTGCACAGGAGTCTCCAGAAATACCATTCACAAAGTCAGTACGACAGGAATAAACTCCAAGCTCTCTGTTCATTGTAGGGTCTAGTTTTCACCTCAGGGTGCAGTGTCTCTGACAGAAACATGGCAACCAAGGAAAGACAGAAAGAAACTATGCCAATATTAGTCCAGTTTCAACTTCCCCAGTATTCTGATACTGTTTACACATTAGTCAGATGCGTACTTCTGAGAGCACAAGATCTCAGAATATCTAGTGACAGCCATATGGAAAACACAAAAAAGAAAGTTCAAAGAAACAGGTAAAGTTAATTTTAATATTTTATTTAATGCAAACTGTGCAAAACTCTACATTTTTAACTTGTAAACAACAAAAGTAAATTGCTCATTACAGTGGTATTTTAGTTGGTTTTTGAAATTTTGTCCATTATATAATGATGCAAGCATTATGAAAAATGTGTACAAATTTGAAATGTTATTTCACAAAATAATTAGACACATGAATTACAGAATATTTTAACATTCTTTTTCTTATTAATTTAGAAATACAATGGTACCACCAAAATAAAATTAATAAAAGCAAATATTACCTGCCTTGCCATTTACTTATTACATTTTGCTTGTAACTATAATTTGAGCCCAGGCAGTGGTGGTGCAAGCCTTTAATCCTACAACTTGGGAGGTGGAGGCAGGTGGATCTCTGGGAGTTTGAGGTCAACCGGGCCTACAGAGTGAATTCCAGGAAAGGCTTCAATGCTACACAGAGAAACTCTGTCTTGAAAAAACCATATATATATATAGTTTTATACATTTACCAGTATCATACTAAAACAAAATTAAATTACTTCTTTCTTTGGATAAGCCTGAAACCGAATAGGACCTCACTTTAAAAAGAAAACAATATAAATAATTAAGCCATTGCATTTATTAATTTATTTCAATAGGACATTATATATAAATTATTAGTTAAAATCTATTCTTTTTGTTACTCAATGTCTGAAATGCATCTCAACAAAAGCTAATTTTGTATTTTTACCATGACTTTTGATGCAGTATGCATTTAAAGAAATTAACAATATGAGTAAGATATTGTTGTGTGTCTGTGTTCATGTGTGGGAGAAGGTGCATGCACTTGACTGTGTGTGCGCACACATGTGCTTATCCTCAAACGTGAATGAGTAAAGTCAGTATCTGTTTTCTTTCTTCTACACGTATTTTCTGAGGGCAGATCTCTCACTAAATTGCTAGAATGTCTGGCTATGTAGCCCTAATGATCTTCCTTCCTCCACCTTTTCAACACTGGAGTTACAAGTGTGCTCTTTAATGCTCAGCTTTTTACACAAATGCTAGGTTGGGAGCTGAGCACAGGAGTGCTTGTGTGGTAAGCAAATGGGTGACTGAGGCATTTCCTTAGCCCTGTGTAAATTCTTAATTACTGACTTTACATACACCATTTCCAAGTAATTCTAGGATATGCAATCTGAATTTCTAATTGTATTATATTTTGGAGTTTAAAGTCAGTTAGACCCAGTACTCAAACAGGGCTAGTATGTATCATACCAAATGGGGCACAGCTAATGGAAAAGAGAAGCAAGCTGTATATAGGGAATGACTTATACAGCTAAGGAAATGTACAGGATTGACAGAACTGGGGGTGGAATAGGAGAACTACAGTAGGGAATATTATGGCAAGGATCCTAAGTCCCACCTAAAAATTCATGTGACAAAGGCTAGATACCCAACTGACGACTTCATGGGAAGTAGTGGAAACTGTACAGTTGGCCTACATCAAGGAATTGTCCAATTATAATTATGTTCTTGAGGTTATACTGAAACATCAGAGCCTCTGCTTGCCTGCTTTCCTTGTCCACTACTAAATCTTGGCGGTTTCCCTAAGCAACCAAAACTGCCTATAGTAACTTAGGGGATGGAAACATTGTTTCATAAAAAACCACCACCATATCCTCAAATATAGGCAGGAAAGGCTGTCATTGTTCTGACTTGTGTGGTGTACCCACAACTGAACCAACAGTATGAACAGAAATATAACAAACTATGAGTTGATCATCCTGTATTACATGCACATCACTGTGATCAGTAAAATGAAATATATGATAGTATACAAGAGATACACAGGAATTCTCGAAGTCCTCCATTTTTTTCTAACTTATTCTGTATACTAATTAGTTTACGTATCTATTTTCCCTAAGTGTAATTTCCCTCAATATAAGAACCGTCTATATTGCATATGTGAGTTTAGAAAATAATATTTAGTACTTAAGTAGTACATATCACATTGAAACTGTGTTAGACTGTGAAATTTAGTCTGGGTAAGTGATCCATTTCATGTCATTCCTTCCTGCAGTCTGTAGCATCGTCATTAGATGTATTTGTACAAAGGCAAGCCTCTGTATGTCTAATTGGCCCTGAAAATTCTGTCGTTCATAGCAATGCATAGGGATAGGATATATCACGTATTTTAGCCTCCTCAAGGGTGTTAAACTATGCATGATATTCACAAGCATAGGCATTGTGATGGGGTTACCAACAAAGCCCAGGATACGGAGATGAGTGCAACGAACTAGGGCAGGGATAATAACAGAGATGGCAGAATCATTTATAAGGCAATGACTTATCTCTAGATGCTTAAGAGTACCAGAGAGATTTAACAGAAGAGTTTGAAAGGGCACAAAGTCATCCCAATTCATTGCGTTGTTACTAAGATTCAAAATCTTTAGGTGGGAAACACGAGCACACTGGGATAGAAATCTGAAGTCTCTGTACGATATATCACAGAATAACAGATACAAACAATCCAAGTTAGGTGGCAGAACTCTGTAGAGAGAAAACAACAATAAAACTTCTGAAGAATGAGGATTAAATGATAAACACTATATCTTCATATCCAAGATAAACCACTTTTCACATGCACTATAAATGGGTATTAATAAGTTAATCTTTACTTTGTTTGCTTAATAGATTCATGACTCTGGAGAAAATTTTTTAGGCAGTAACTTACTATGTAGTCCTGGCTCTCCTGGAACTCACTATAGAGATCATATTTCATTGAACTCAGAGAATCTGCCTGTCTTTGCTTCTCGGGTGCTGAGATTAAAATCATGTGCCACCACTCCTGACTGATAGTTTTGTTTAGAGCACTGAGATACAATTTCTTTTAATCTTAAGAATGTGTAAAGGGTATTATAATTGATTATTTCAAGAAATATTAAGAGAAAAACCAACACACTTGACACTTAAAATATTATCCATTGTAGATTTCAGTTCATGTTTTTAGTGGAAAGTTATCAGAAAGAGAAGTCCACTGAAAATTACCTTTGCTCAGTCCCTAAATACCATCCTCTACTTTCATGGCCTATACCTTGGTGACTACAAATTAGTAAAGTGATCTGACATTGTAAACCATTGGCATCAGTGCTATAGAAAAAAGTCTTCCACCATCTCAATTCCTCTTTCTTTTCATATCTAGAAGGCTAGTGGTTTTTCACCTTCATATTTCTGTACTTATCTTTGAATTGCTGTCTGCTTAACTTTTGTAATTCTTCCTCCAGTTTCAAATTCCCAAAAGTGACAAAGTGGAAAGCATAAAAGGTTTTGACAAGTTTAGGAATACCCATGAATATTTTCTATGTTGTCCAAGACTTATCCAGGGAACCCAGAAACCTGCCCAAAACTCTTACCTGAGCACACTGTCCAGATGATTTTTGAGACGGAATGAAGACAAGTTGAGTTCCTTAAGGTTTTCCATACGTTGCAAATGACTAAGGAAATTTTTAAAGACTTTCCCACTCAGAGATCTAAAAGTGACTTTAAGCAGACTAAGGCTCTTTAGGTGGCTCATCTGAGAAAGAACGTTGGTGATATCACTCAGTGAACCCTTATCAACTGACAGCTGATTAACACAGTTGAGATCAAGAATTCTCAGGGTGCATTTGCAGTCACCTAATTTATCAATTTGCAAATCTCGACAGCATATGTGCAAAGCACCGAAACTCTCCCTAATTTTCCTCATAAGCAACATCAAAAATTCCCTTTCCATTAAAGAGCCATCCAGGGAAAGATTCATTAGTAATTCCATAGGCCTGGGTAAATGAATTGAGGACTCTAAATCTATCAAACGAAGCTGTCTTTCCATTTTCATGACAGAGTTTTCAGAATATGTACAACAGTGAAAACAGAAAGGTGGTTCGATTCTGACTTCAGGGCATGTGATCCTACAGTCAATGTTTCGCCTTAAATCTAGGATCCTCAGTTTAGGTTTCCTGTAGGGGTAAGAGGAGATAGAACATCTGAGAAATAGCAAATGGTAATGAAACCCAATAGGATCAATGATGACATATAGGAACAAATCCTTTTATCAATTGCTGGTACTCCTTGTACTAACTACCAACAAGTCTTTGCCATGAAAATTCATCCTCCTCTTCCCCCATCCCTTGTACACCTTAAATACCCTCCAGTCTTAAAGCTCCTGTCTTTCTCTTAAGTAACACCTGTTACATAAACCCATCAATAAAATCCTCAATAACAGATTGCCTAAGGAATACTGAATACATCAGTCTTTAATGTGTTACCAAGTTTTAGCTGAGTCTTACAAATAAACCTTCTGCATTCACTAGTTACTCCTTCTAAGACCTCCTTTGTCTTATATATATCTCTATTATACAGTCTTACCGAGAAAAAGAGTTCTTTGCAGGATATAGTGGAAGATTCTCAACCATGGCTTTCAGGAGTTCACGATGAGGTTCCCGTACAGCTAATGCCCCAAGATGGAGACAGTAAAAGGGCCAAACTTTCACCATGTCACTCAATGTATTCTTATGCCCACCCTTGAAGGCAGCAATGAACAATGGAATAAAAAGATTTCTTGGAATATTCTCCAGAGCTTGGACTGCTGCAGACTCATGTCTCAGCAAACACTGTATAGCAAGATCCAAGAGAGTTTCGGGGTTCTTTGCATCCATTTTTGTGAACCTGCATCAGGAGGAGAAACATTTAGAAGTTCTGCGAAAACACATAGGGTCTTCTTTGCAACCCGTGCTAGTAAAGAAGAAATGATTTAAAGAAGAAATCAATCAGATAGCCACCACCAGCTACTTCTACTATAGACACAAAATAGAAATAGACTTGTGAGTTTATAATCGTATGTGTTTATGTGTGTGTTACTTCTCTCTCCCCCATGTATATATAGTCTGTATTTTGTAAAATGTCATTAAAATGGATAGTAAGTAAGCAGAAAACAATTTTGGTCACTTATCTACATGAATGCCAGTATTTTCTTTCCCCTCAGTAGTAGATAAGCTATGATGAAGAAAAAGATAAATCTACAAAGTGGTACAATGATAAATATTAAAACATCAAATTAATTGTGATTAAAGAGAAAAAGAATGACATTTTAGCCCTTGATTTGTCTCACTCCCATCACTATATTTGTGGCAGATTAAGACACCAAACCTCTACAAGATGCACATGAAGGAAGATGGTTAAGAACATAAAGTTGACCTTAAGAATATTCAGAAACATTAGTCATGAATTAATCCTAAAGATGAAAAACAAACATAAAATCAAAATAATGCAGTACAGTTTGGGGCAAAGACTTCAAAACTGTTCAACTCAAAGCTGTATGTTGTCTCACTTGTAAGTAAAAATTAAATAGTCAATCTGATCATGGAATAATGACTTCAAAAGTCTAGGAGAGGTGGCAGGGGTTGGGGTGACAAAACACAGTTAGATATAATTCATGTAACCTAGAGGTTGGTATGGATATATTACAATGAGTCCTATTAATATGAATCATGAGTATGTGTTACAAAAATGCTTATCAAATGCATATCAAGTAAACAATATGGAGGGTTTAAGACTGCAGTCTTTGAAACACACAGGCTCTGAGAAAATAAATTGATGTAGATAGGAGAAACATTCAAGAAAATTTGTTAATGATGGAAAGAAAACAAAATGGGGGGATTAAGAATCCTGGAACACATAAAAGAGTCAGAAAGCTCCTAAAATTTTCCTTCTACTGCCGGAATGACAACAAATCCTCTGAAATGCTTACATAGCACTGATAAAAAGAAAACAGTATGATAAATTGGATTATAAAACAACATAGTATCATATGAATACACAAAATAAGGAAAATTTTGAAGCAAAAACATTAAAACCATCAGAAACAAAATAACTATTGCTTATCACCTACCTAATATGGTACTTTGCTACAGCATCTTGTACACTTTTCATGGCATTGTCTTTTGATAAAATAACTTGATGACTAAGATTTAAAAAGTGTTACACTTTCTTGAGGTGTCTAGGATTTGAATCTCAGGGACATGCCTAAGGGTCTTAAAAAGGTGGTCTTTTGTTGTAGCTCAAAGTACAAGAGAGGGCAAGTGATTCCTTTTGGTGAAGAACTTTCTTATGTGTGAAGAAAAAGTCAGTCTAGAAAGGAAGGCACTGGGCAGTCTC
>CADCXT010003553.1:600000-815819 GCA_902806775.1 Microtus agrestis
CACAGCTACAAATTGCACTGTATATAATAAACAGGTACCAAAGATACCTACAAAGGGGCTTCAGTGATGGTCCTCCTACTATAGCACTCAAAGGTAGTTAGCAACTCCACCAACAGCACGGAGATGGAACAGGTGAAAGTCCAGCCCTTGGTTGCTATTTCTAAGCAAATATATTAAATACAATAAGTATTTCTGCAAGCATAATCTTACTAAACAGTGAAGATTTTGGATGACTTTTCCTGGTGGAAAGCACTGTGGTCAAAACCATTTACTAAGTGGAAGAAAATTATTGTAAGTTTCAATTGAACAAATAGCATTGTGCTTAGTGGCTCCTTCCATCACCCCACTGTATGTAAGGAGGGAAGCAGATGAAATGATAAACAGCCTTCCTATGATTACATATTTTTCTCACTTGATTTAGATAAAATGATTTTCATACCTAAACTATTTCAAATTTATTAACTGTAGAAAGTATGAACCAAAAATCCCACTATAGGTGTCTACCTACATAAGAAATTATATCTCTAATTTACATCAATATTAATGACTTTAGCTTGTTTTTTATTAAAATAATAGTGAAGACATTCTTGAAAACCTTAATATTACAAGGTGGGGTGTTTGTGCACACTTGTAACTCCAACACTCAGCAGGCTGAGGTAAGAGGGTCTTGAATTCAAACCAGCCTGGACAACCAGTTATGACTCTATCTCAAACAAAAAAATATAGTCATAGTTTTTTAGTACCAAATTAAAACAAACAAATAAACAAAATCATTTTTATCTGCTCTTCATTTTTTTCACTGCAATTATCAAATTTACCTTTGAAATATTGACTGATGATTTACTACAAGACAGAGGTTAATCTTTATTATCTGTTTGGTGTACTTTGTGTAACTTAATATGTAATATAGCTTAGAAAGTATTATTGTATCAATTTTACTGAGTAGAAGAGAAACATGAGGTTTAGAAATTACTTTCTAAGAAGGTGGGGCAATTGCCCAGTTGGCAAAGTGTTTTTGAGGTAAGTTCAAGAATATGAATTTGAATGCCTGCACCCAAATAAAAATTGTATACAGCAATGGGTACCTGTAATTCAATGATGAAGAAGAGGAAGCAGGAAGATTCCACGAGTTTTCTATCTCAAACCTAGTTGAATTGGTGAGTTTCATGTTCAATGAGAGTCTCTGTTAAAAAACCAGTATGGCAAATAACCAAGAAGAAATACCAACATCAGATATTGCCTTGTATTTGTGTGCTTATGGCCCTCCTGTACACATATTCTCTCTGTGTGTCCCCCTGTCTGTCTCTCTCTCACACACACTTTATAACTCATACTTAGTGGGTGTTATTAAGAAACAAATGCTCTCACTCAGAAAAGCGTGCCATAATTTGCAATGTTGAACCCAAATCTCTATGACTAGAAACCTTTAAGCTTTGAATGCATTGTAGCAGTGTCCACCTATTCCCTTCTCTATAAATAATAAAATGATATAAAATGAAATGAAAATTCTCATGTGGAATAGTTAAAATAAGACCGGTGATAAGATTTTCCCCATTTTATTATACCAGTAAATGGCAGTGGTTGGTTTGAAAGAAAGTGACAGCAATCAAGTCAATGAACTGATGGTTCCTCTCTGTGACAGAGGACCTGCAGTAGTGTGGAACAAAAGGACACTTCACACTTCACTCTGAGCACACACTTCAAATCTCATTGCCATAGACCCTAAAGTTCCTTTTGCATTATAAAAACCAAAATGAGCCTTCAAATTCTTCCAGTGTGGATTTCATGTTTAGTCACTCAAATCATTTTTTTAAAAAAATACAACAAAAACAGCAAAAGACACCCTCTTTTATTTTCAGACTAGTTTACCGTCATCTCCAATTTGCCTTCCATGTGTCTTGTCTTTCTACATCCTGTAATAGTTCCAGGAGCATGCTTTTTTTTAACTATCTTGCGTTTCCTTCCCTCCACACATTTCTCATTCACAAAATGTATTCTAACCATAAAAAAAATCTTTGCTGAAAGGTATTAAAGATAATATTCATATAGATAAAATAGTTATGTAAAGAAAACCAAGAGGACTGTTAGTGATGAATAGACTTATAAAATTTGCCCTGTGAGGACAGCAGACAGAGTGGACCTAAATGAAGTGTTTTGACTCAAAAAAAAAGTCATCGGCCTCTGTTATTGGATGGTAAGCTCTCCTTAATTGCAAGCCATTAGCTGCTTACGAAGATATCATAAAACCAACAACAATTAAATGAGTCCCAGGATGATGTGGGAGTGTCATATATCAATCTGTTGATTTCATTGGTTAAATAAACTGCCTTGGCCCTGATAGGTAGGAACATAGGTGGGTGGAGTAAACAGAACAAAATTCTGGGAAGAAGAGGAAGTGAGGTCAGAAAGCATGCAGCTCCGCTCAGAGCCAGAAGCCTCAGACAGAGATGCCATGCTCCCCTCATGATAGCTCTGCTCTCTGAGTCAGAGGGATGAAGCTCCAACCCAAGATGGATGTAGGCTAGAATCTTCCCAGTAAGCGCACCTTGGGGTGCTTACTCACATTATTAGAAAAGGGCTAGTCCAGGTGCGAGAGTTAGCCAAGAAGAGCTAGCCAATAATGGGCCAGGCAGTGCTTAAAAGAATACAGTGTCTGTGTAATTATTTCTGGTAAAGCTAGCTACATGGGCGGCAGGGGTGTTGGGGACGCAGCCCCACCGCTCCTATTTCAACACCAGGAAACAATCTTCTCTGAACTTTCCACCTAAAACCATCCTCAGTTATGGGTCAAAAAATGCATCATTATATTTTAAATGTCTTGAAGTCCATTTACTGAAAGCTGAGTGCAATGGTCTAGTTTGAATATTCATTTAATTAAAAAGTTTTAGGTAATGGGCTTCACTGTTGACTCTGTTTGTTGAATTTGAAAAAAAAAAGGAGATGGAAGATGGAGATGACATGACTTTTGCAAGGTGGAACACAATTAATACTTAATTGTCACTAATGCATGTGACAGTTTCTCAAAAGTAGATGAAGTAATGTCTGTGACTTTCTGTGAGACCATGATAAAGTAATATCTAGTTGCCCATTTACTTTATTTTAGCTGAAATAAAGTCCGGCAATGAATTTGATTTGCTAGTTTAAGAAAGTGCACTAATCTTAATTACCTTACTCTTTCAATGACTTATTTCTTAATTATTTATATGACAAATATGATTTTTTTCTATTAAGTAGTACTTTACAAAAATATCCCCTTACATTATTAAATTGAATTGTATCTATCATTTACTATGATTTCTAATCAAGTGTGTTTACTTTTTAAATTTTGTTTCATCAAAAGTAAAAAAGAATATTTTAAAATACACAGTCGTTCCACTATCTTATTCCCTTAGCTTGCAAGCACTTTTGATTTATAATAATATTTGGTCAATATCTGAACATGAATGACTTGATAGCTTTTATTTTAGAAATCCAATCATACTTTAGGCAATATTTGAAGATATAAAATAATTCTAGTAAGCCTTATTTCTCACCTAAGACATGCTGTGACAGCCCTTCTTAAAATGCTCCCTTTCTATGGAGAGATAAGATTCTTATCCCTGGATTTTCTCCTCTATAGATGGCAAGTTTAAAATAAGGTGAACATTTACACTGACGATTGCCTTCAACAGAAGGTGTATTGTTGGAATGATGTATTTTCCAAGGGAGCTATTCTGTTCATTTGTGGATTAAAAACAGTAAAGGAAAACCATAAATGAGCAAAGCAACCCATTCTATTTTTAGATTGCTCTGTTATTATCTGGGATAGTTCATTGGGCTGGGAATAGAAGAGGTTTCCATTCCTCTCTAGAAACACCTCTCTCTCTCTCTCTCTCTCTCTCTCTCTCTCTCTCTCTCTCTCTCTCTCTCTCAGACACACACACACACACATGAATACACATGTGCCAACACATATAAACACAATGATGTCACTACAGAGATTATACTCTTCTACTCCATATGAACATGTGTAAATAAGGGTATAATGATATATTCCAATAACGAAAACTTCAGGGACAATTTATATATAGCCAATGATATTCGCCAGGTTAAAAAACTGTCATTTTGAAATATCATATGCCATGTCCAATCATATTCCCTGTATAGTAGATGTTGCCTTGTGACTTCATTTTTTTTTCTTTCTCTGATCTACAGTCCCTTGGTTAGAAGCCTAACTTCACACTTGATCTGAAGGTATTGGCTTCATTTCATCTCTGCAGAAAGAGCAGAATGCTAAATCTAGACCTTGTACAGCTGCAAGGATTGTAGTTTTATAATTCTGGCCTCCTTGAGTCCATCTCTGAGAATAACAATTAATGCAACACATTTGTTAGTTCCTTTTGGGGGAAGTAAAAACTAATTGAAACCTTATATAGCATTACATAAGTAAAATGAAAAGGATATTGGCTTTAATTTCCCAGCCTCACCTTTACATATTCACAGATCATTCATGTTTCATTAAAACATTGTAAATCTCCCCACTAAGGCATTCAGCTGTTGAATCTGGGACAACGATGACAATTGAATCTTTAATTGGTAATGCTTAACAGGATTTTTCCTTAGAATCAGAAGCAATAGATTCTGAAATTTTTTTTAAAAAAAGAAACACTCCACAGTTAATAATTCTCATTGTTTTAGTTTCAAGAATTTTTGTTACAGCATATAAAAGAAACATCACACACTTTTCCAAAGTGAAAAGATGATTCATTACAAAACATAGGAACTGACTCTTAGTTGCAATATTAACCTGTTCAGCCTTCTCCACTGTAATGTACCTGCTGGAACAATGCAAATGCTGCATGTGGGCTTGCCAGCTTCAGATACGGATGTCTACACATCACTTTCCCTTCTGATCCTTTTCCTCATCTTTCCTTTTTCCCTTTCCCTCTCTTCCTGAAAAAAAAATAGGATAATTTGAATTTTGAGTTTAGCTTCTTTTGTCAAATTGGGAAATTATTACCATTTAATGTCTGACTTATGATTCTGATTTAAATATTTAAAACCATTAAAGAAATGCCATGTAGTTTCTCTAGGATTCATTTATTCATCAAATATTTTCTGAAGATTCGTAAATCAAATCTTAATGTGATTGATGATTAAATTTGGGATTTAAGACAAACCTACTTTTTTTTCATTAAGGATCTCACCTTTCACAGTTTAGACAGTGTTTTCATGGTGGAAGGGGTGACAAACAAGTAAGAAATTGGTTAGTAATGCATAGATTTTAATTATTGTGATGATATAAAACATCCCAGGAATACCATTAATTTAATATTCAGTTCAGAGTAGATTTGTTTTCTCTAAATTATGACACAAACAGTATTATTCTGAAGAAAGGGATAACACAATAGAGCAAATGGTATTGCTATTTAGCCTGATCTTGTCTGGGTCACCATTTTAGTATATTTTTGTAGAACTTCAAAGGCATTTGAATCTCTTTGGCTGGACATAGAGGATTAAAGAGCCTTTGTCTGTGACAGAATGGATGGCACAGGGAATTAACTGCTCAGCAAAGATCCCTCCACTAGTAATTGATATAAACTGATATGTAACTATTGGTACTCCTGCAGTTTCATGGAGCATAGCTAGAATTCTCCATGCAGAGGAAGCTCAATTGCCTGTGAGGGGAAGTCATCTTGATAGCGTTCCTTGTCGTCTATGTCTCATCTGCTCTTATCTCAGTATGCTGCTTGAACCAGCTGAATTTATGTAAATTCTTCGTAAATAAATTGATTATGAAATATTTTCTTAGTGTCATCTCATAAAATCATCCAAATTAAGATCCTTTTTCAGGTTTGTTTTCCTCCTATCCTAGAGTCTTTCTTTTTTGTTGTCGTTGTTGTTGCTGTTATTGTTTTATTTTGTTCACAAAGTCACTATTCTTGACGTCTAGAATAAAAGTCTAGTTTCATCTAAACTTGGGTGTCTCCGTAACTAAATGATTCTGAGACATCATCACAGTATTAAGTATGGTAATAAGGTAATAATAACCACTGAATATTATAGCATTATATAACTGAAACTCTGCCTGAGGTAAATTAGTTAGGAAAAAATGAAGGTACTGGCTTTGGAATATATCCAAGAAGGTGGAGAAAAAATAGCTATTAAAAGAGGCAAAGCATTGTTTCTTCATAAATCTATAAAGCAAAGCAGAGGCAAAATGAGCTCAAAGGAATCGCCACTCAGGTATGGATGGAAGTTGCAACCTCAATGATAAAATCAAAGATATAATCATTGCCTGAACCTGGGTAATAAAGCTTAAGAATTTGACCTGAATATGATAATAGTTAGTTATAAAAAAAAACTGAGTTCACATCCTGACAAAACTTCTATGCCAGCCAAATGGCTGAAACCAGAGTCCTTCATGCACAGTAAGACTTATATAAGACAATAATTTGTTAACCGTGTGCACTTGCATTAATTCCTAGTAATCTCTGAGCTAGCAGAGGAGTCCATCCCTGACCAGACAATAACAGACCCTTCTTTGGAAACCATGCAGAGAAGTCATCTGCACTGGAAATCTTATGCAGTTATGATTTTCCCTCCGGCCTTTGTAATGATGATTCACTTTGATCCTACTTGTCAAGTGCTCATCCTGTCATTGTTATACATTTCTTTGTAATGAATTATTATAGACATAATTTATTAAGGCAGCACATTCATAGTACATTTTTGGTGTGCTATGACTAGTAATGACTGTGCTGGATTTTCTACTTCAGTGTGTCACAGAGCCATATTAAAGGATCAACAATTCCATCCAATCACAGGCTTCTCTGGGGTAAAATATTTTTGCGAGCTCATATAGACTGGAACAGCAATTAACTTGTGTGAACTTTGATCTGTTTGGACTGTATTCCTGAGAATGTTGCCTGATTTTTACAATGAAAGAACTAGTACAAACACAAGATAAAAACATAAAATGTAGGTATATAGTACAAAATCTCTCTCTTCTCTGTCTGTTTGTCCATCTATCTGTCTCTCCCTACATATATGTATATATAAACATGTGTGTATCTATATATACATATAGATATGTGTATATCTATATATCCACATGTGTATGTGTATATATATAATATACATTTAAGAATACACACACATGTTTCCTGGTGCCTGTTACAGAAGAGGGAACACCCTCTTGACAATTTATATGTAAAAAGGAAAATAAAATATACATAGTAGTAAATCTTACAGATGCTCCTCAAAAGGAACTTGAGACATTTGCAGAGACTACTCCTTTAATTGAAAGTTGCTGGACACAATGTATAAAGCTATACTGGTTGTGGAACCTGAAATGTCATCCAAGATTCCAACAAGAGTAAAAGCTCAGAGATGCCAGATGACATAGAGCCTACTGGCCTCTGTCATCTCACTGTGAGCCACGTGATTCTTAGCCTGATTCCTGGCCCTTCTCTAGCTTCAAATGCAACAGCAAGGTCAATACATTTTATTGACAGTGTTCTCATGTTGATAGCCTTGCTTATAGCAATTACAATAATCTTAAAAAATGTAAATTACCATTCCTGAATTAATCTTCCTTCACAATATGTTAATAAATTTTAGATGATACTATTAATATATAGCATTATTGAATCGTAGATGCCTAAGTAGGCCTTCATGGTGGTTTACATTTTAACTGTGTATCATTTTGCATGCTTTCTCTTTCCGTCAGAAGAAAGAGAGAGAGAAAAGCAGATATAGATAGAGAGAGAACAAAATTAAAATGGAGCAAGATAAATGACAATAAGTTGCATAAACCCATCCAGGTGTCATTTTCAATTGCAGCTGCTGTGCCAGATGTGTAACTTTACTGGGACAGATCAATACATCCTTGAGTAACTGAAAAACAGTTATTGACCTAGCAAATGTGCTCTTTCTTCTCTCCAGGGATATTCAGGAAAGAGGATAAGAAATAGTTTGCATTTGCCGGAAATGCATAAACTATACATTTAGAGTCTTGTCTCAACTAGTTTTAAGTTTTCTCGTCCTCACACAATATATTCAGTAATAACCCAGATGCCTTGACAGCCTTGCAGGATGTATACTTTTGTCTCCAAATAATGTCATTATTTTCACTGGACCCAGTTAATGGAAATTACTATGTACATTGGATGCCATGCACTCTGGGCTGTTAGGGAGAAAATGTAATGTGCATATAGGTTAATGAGTGTTTCAATCTAGGCATGCATTTGAGAAGTTTGTGAAATAAGCATATCTGGACATTCCCTCCAAATTAAAAAAAAATTACAATGAACAAATGGTCATTTTTAGAGTGGCCTATAAATGCATGATGATATCTGTGTTTTGGATAATTCAGGAGTATTTTCCTTTTGTGTGGTCCCTGAGAATTACAGGCTTCTTTGAGAGCTTTAAACTGTCACATATGCAGCTAAAAAGCTTTGTCTACAAGGTGTGGTATATTCCAAGATGCTAGAAGTAACTTTACCACAGCTAGTTTAAAGGAGTGTTTGATGTAGAACATTGTGAAGCTTTAGCAAAGCTGTGTCTGAACTTATTCGAGCCCTGATAGACAGTGAAAAACTATGTCATGATATCTCCAGCTGCTGTTGGTATTAACTAGGAACTGTTGTACAAGCACAAAAGAAATCTATTATAGGACAAACATGACATATTTGTCACCATGCCTCAAAACATCCAGAAGCCACATGTAAGTTTCACTACTAATTAATCTTAGCGCTAAGAGCACCTATACCTATCCCGATATCCCTCCCTAAGTAAAGAGCCCTAACTTGCTATGGGATTCTCCATGTCCAGGTTGTTGAAACAACCATGGTTCAATTTCATGAAAAGATTATTTACTGTAAGTCAGTAATTCAGTGTTAGAAGTGCCTCCAAAGACAGAATTGATAAGAAACCTTAAGAACAAGGTGTAGAACTTTAAACAATGGCTTGGGTCTAATGCTTAATGTAGAATAAAAAAATACATAAACCTAAAGCACTAATAAATTACTTTACAGAGGTGAATGGCCTAGTTCAATGGTCAAAAGTATGTACAATATAAACCTAGTAATGTGGAGGTGTGAGGAAAGGCAGGCAAACTGAAGAGAATGTGAACAAAGTATGAGAATCTTTGTGTTCATGGCAGAGTCCTAAAAAAACATCCATCAGAGAGACAGCATTAACAACTTAGATATAAGGACCCATAAAGTGGTCATTAGTCACCCCCAGACTTCAAAGTACTTCTGAAATATTCCTATGAATGATGTATGTATTATAGATGAATATCTATTAACATATATTTCTTAATTATTCATTAAGCTTTAAATGAGCTGGACAAACACAATACTGTAATCAACATCAGAAATACATATACACAGTATAATAAAATTGACCTTAAATTTGTATCAATAAATCAAGATTCATACCAATGCAACTCTCTGTAGCATATCCCTCTTTAAATGTAAACAAACATTTATAAACAATCATTTAGGGAATTTGGGCATAGTTCTCTCCAACTTGCTTCCTGCTTTTTTTGGGGGTGAAGTAATTTGGGGGGAGGTATTCATGGTGACCTTGCAAGGTTTTTGGTCCATCAAACCATATTGGTCTGGAAGCAATCCACAGGGTCTCATCCTCTGTAGAAACGAAAGAAGTACCACTTTTTAAAAATAACATATCTTTAGACCAAAATTTTAAAGACAAAATACCTTTAAAGTACATATATTGATTACTTAGCTCCTTCACCATCAAAAATTCAAAGAAAACACAATAATATACATAATCCAGATGCATATTCCATCCTTACATAGCTTATTTGTTTTTATTCTATTACTTTTTAATATTTATTTATTTGCTTTACTCTTTTAATCTTTGACTTTCTGTACTCTATCTCTTTAAAGTTTTTTTAAAAACCATTTATATTTATAACTCTCTATATTCTATTTTTCTCTCTCCCAAGCCTACTTACATATATCTAACACCATGACTTGTTTAGACTTCTTTTATGTCTGAATCTGTCCTAATTGTGTCTCTCTAATGGTTTTCTGCCTAGGAGCATTTCTTAAAATGCTAAGTGCTTTTAAGGCTCCTTTGCCATTTGGCTTCAACCAGCCCAACATGGTGCAGCCCTGATTTTAGGCACACATTGGGTCTATTTTGCCATTAAGCAAGGCGTAGCACTCTAATCACACACACTATTTAAATGTTCCATAGTCAAGCCTCATCGGAGTTTGTTCTGGCAGCATGGCCTAGGAAGCTGCAGTTTTAAAACTGTGTGGCATTTTTTCTGCTACTGCTGAATCAAGAAAACCTCTCTTTAAAAAGCCATAACATTAAGCCGTGCTTAAATCTGGTTGTCTGTTTGTGTTTGTGTGTGTCTATAATTACTTTTTAAGCTTTCTCAGGTTTTACAAGTATTGAGTCAACCATGTTGGTGCACCAATTTTCCCTCTGTATGCTGGGAATACCATTGGTTAATAAAGAAACTGTCATGGGCCTGTGCAGAGCAGAATAGAGGTAGGTGTGGAAAACTGAACTGAATACTGAGAGAAAGGAGGCAGAGTGAGGGAGAAGCCATGGAGCCATCACTGGAGACAGACATGTTGAAACCTTGCCAGTAAGATACGAGCCTCATGGTAAAATATAAATTAATGGAGATGGGTTAAATTAATATGTAAGAGTTATTCAATAAGAAGCTAGAGCTGATGGGCCAAGCAATAATTTAATTGATGTAGTTTCTGTGTGGTTATTTTGGGAGTCTGGGCATCTGGGAACAAACTATTGGCCTCCTACAAGATCATTCCCATCCAGGAGCAGGCAGGAAGGACAGTATGTAAGTAAAAACATTTCTGAAATTCATTACTTCATAGGACTCTAAGGGTTAAATTAAAAATACTTTAGTCCTTACCATCTTTAAAGGCCTATAGTCTATAAGGGCTGAGGGAGTTTTCATTGTCTACAAAGGTAATTTGTTTGATTAAAAACACCCCTTTGCATCTCATTTCTTAATTTTTGATAGTTTTCTTAGTTTCTGCTCTCTTTTTAATGTGAAAAACTCTCTTCATAAGCAAACTACTGGAAATGGAACTCATATGTACACCAGAAAATGCTAAATTGAAAAAGGCCAAGTGTAATAGAAGTTCCCAGCATTCTATGAGGACTAGTCTAGTGTAGACTCCTAGTAATAGAGGATATAGAGCCTGAACAGGCCATCTTCTGTTGTCAGGCAACTTCCATTGGTGGCACCAAGACACAAACTCAGAGACAAATCCTTTGACCTACAACCTATCCTACCTGCAAGACGTGTTGGGCCAATGGAATCCACCGAACTTGTTGGATTGACCAAAGAATGACTGTTCTAACTTAAAGCCCATATAATGAAAGGGATCCCATGCCCTACACAATCTAGATAGATGACCAGGAACTAGAGGCTGGATAGCCAGAGACAAATTGTAGAAAAAAAAAGAGGATGTAGAGAGAGAAATAGTAGGGGTGGAGGGCTGGAAATGCAGTTGTGATGTATTGTTTGAGAGAAAATCAAATTAAAAGAAAGCAAGTGCTGGAATTCTACTAATTTGAGTCTACATCTGATTGAGATATATCTTTTTGTAATATCTTCTCCAGGCTTTGTTTTACCAACCAAGCATTCTGTTAGAATATAACTCACTTTTACCATTTTAAATGAAAGTTATCTTTATTTTTTTATTTGTTATTTTTTCTATTTATTTATTAAAGATTTCTGTCTCTTCCCCATCGCCACCTCCCATTTCCCTCCCCCTCCCTCAATCAAGTCCCTCTCCCTCGTCAGCCCAAAGAGCAATCAGGGTTCCTGCCCTGTGGGAAGTCCAAGGACCACCCACCTCCATCCAGTTCTAGTAAGGTGAGCATCCAAACTGCCTAGGCTCCCACAAAGCCAATAGGTGCAGTAGGATCAAAAACCCATTGCCATTGTTCTTGAGGTCTCAGTAGTCCTCATTGTCCGCTATGTTCAGTGAGACCGGTTTTATCCCAGGCTTTTTCAGATCCAGGCCAGCTGGCCTTGGTGAGTTCCCGATAGAACATCCCCATTGTCTCAGTGTGTGGGTGCACCCCTCATGGTCCTGAGTTCCTTGCTCGTGCTCCTTCTTCTCCTGATTTGGACCTTGAGATTTCAGTTCGGTGCTCAAATGTGGGTCTCTGTCTTTGTCTCCTTTCCTTGCCTGATGAAGGTTAATATTCAGGAGGATGACTATCTGTATTTCTTTGGGTTCTCCTTCGTATTTATCTTCTCTAAGATCACGAATTATAGGCTCAATGTCCTTTATTTATGACTAAAAACCAAATATGAGTGAGTACATCCATGTTCCTCTTTTTGGGTCTGGCTTACCTCACTCAGGATAGTGTTTTCTATTTCTATCGATTTGCCTGCAAACTTCAATAAATCCTTGTTTAAGTCTTTGAAGAAAGAAATAGAAGAGGACACCAGAAAATGGAAGGATCTCCCTTGCTCTTGGATTGGAAGAATCAGCATCGTAAAAATGGCAATTCTACCAAAAGCAATCTATAGATTCAATGCAATCCCCATCAAAATCCCATCAAAATTCTTCATAGACCAGGAGAAGACTATAATCAACTTTATATGGAAAAACAAAAAACCCAGGATAGCCAAAACAATCTTATACAATAAAGGAACCTCTGGAGGCATTACCATCCCTGACTTCAAACTCTACTACAGAGCTGCAATATTGAAAACAGCTTGGTATTGGCATAAAAACAGAGAAGTTTACAAATGGAATCGAATAGAAGACCCTGACATTAACCCACAAACCTATGAATACCTGATTTTTGATAAAGGAGCTAAAAGTATACAATGGAAAAAAGAGAGCATCTTCAACAAATTGTGCTGGCAAAACTGGATGTCAATCTGTAGAAGAATGAAAATAGATTCATATCTGTCACCATGCACAAAACTCAAGTCCAAGTGGATTAAAGATCGCAGTATCAGTCCAAACACACTGAACCTGATAGAAGAGAAAGTGGGAAGTACTCTCCAACACGTGGGCACAGGAGACCACTTCCTACGTATAACCCCAGTAGCACAGACAGTAAGGGCATCATTGAATAAATGGGACCTACTGAGACTGAGAAGCTTCTGTAAATCAAAGGACACTGCCGCTAAGACAGAAAGGCAACCCACTGACTGGAAAAGATCTTCACCAACCCCGCAACTGACAAAGGTCTGATCTCCAAAATATATAAAGAACTCAAGAAACTAGACCATAAAAGGCTAATCAACCCAATTATAAAATTGGGCACTAAGCTGAACAGAGATCTCTCAACAGAAGAAGTTCAAATGGCCAAAAGACACCTAAGGTCATGCTCAACTTCCTTAGCAATCAGGGAAATGCAAATCAAGACAACATTAAGATACCATCTTACACCTGTCAGAATGGCTAAAATAAAAAAACACCAATGATAGCCTTTGCTGGAGAGGTTGTGGAGAAAGGGGTACACTCATCCATTGCTGGTGGGAATGCAAACTTGTGCAAAAACTTTGGAAAGCAGTGTGGCGGTTTCTCAGGAAATTCGGGATCAACCTATCCCTGGACCCAGCAATACCACTCTTGGGAATAGACCCAAGAGAGGCCTTATCATACAACAAAAGTATATGTTCTACTATGTTCATAGCAGCATTGTTTGCAATAGCCAGAACCTGGAAACAACCTAGATGCCCTTCAATTGAAGAATAGATGAAGAAAGTATGGAATATATACATATTAGAGTACTACTCAGCAGTCAAAGTCATCTTTGTAATGTTTGAGCTGGAAGATCCATCACTTGCTATTTAGCACAAAATATCTTCAGCTTCCTTGTTTTGTAAGGATATAAATAACTTATTTCACAGAGTATTGATCAGCACTGGGTAGATAAAGGATATAAATTAGGTTAGGTGTCTGAATCTGTATTTACTTAATTACAGGTATGCTGTTTGATGAATAGGAATCTAAAGAGGATATTTTACTTCTACAAGAAAAATATTATGTATGACTTTATATAATAATGTGTCATATGTGTAATAAGTAATACAAATCAGATTATCATCCCTAAAATGTGTTTTTGAGTTCATAAGCAATGTTATTTGTAATAGCATAAAATTGATATTGCTGAAGCTATCAACAATCACAGGAATATGTATATCATGTATTGGTTATCTAATGAAACCCTAACCCTCGGTAAAATTTAATGACTATTAGCAATAATACAGATAGTTTTAATGTGTATAGTCATGAGAAGTCCATATTGTTTTTGTTTTTCCATTACCAGAAAGCACAAAGTAAGAGAGTTAATGTTTTCTATCAGTAAGCAAAGTAGTCATTATTACAGGGTAGATAAAACTAGGAAAGAAACATTGTTAGAGTTTCTGAAATATTCACTATGTTGGTATGAAAACATCCAGGAATTGTTTGCAAAATGATTGTTTAATTTGTGAAAAATTAACAGACTTTAATAAACCTGTAAGCACTTGTTTCTAGGCATCATTAAAAGTTAATGAAAACTAAATGGAATGAAACCCAGAAATATTTTCCATGAAATTATCTAGCCCAAGCAGGTTTCTCAAACAATAGACTTTGTTATTTGAATACATCAAAATATTCCATTTGACACTCATCATAACTGAGAGTGAAATAATTTATTACTGCCAGGTAATTGATTCCTATTGTAGCATCACATCTTGTGTAGTTCTGTGGTGTTTAAAACTCCCACATTCATATAATGTATATCAGAATGCTTTCTTAACTCAGTTAAAATTCATGACAGGTTTGACAGGTTCTGAATCAAAGCATTAAATGCATCCTTCAAATTAATTTCCATGATATTATTTTGAAATGCTTTACAATTTGGCTTTCAACTTCTTAATTCCAATATACAAATCATATTAGACACTCAGTCTTTCTTAGAAACTTTCATTATTATTGTATTCCCTTTTCCCATTTTGATTTCTTTCATTTTAATTCAGGAAAAGATGCAATCTTTATATCTAAACATCAGACTGCAAATTGTGTTGTTTAATATTTTGCCTCATTAGTGATTTGAATCGTAGTGCTTGTGAGGAAAAGGTGATAGTGTCAAAAAGTAAATGATTAAATTTTAATGCATTAATGCAAAGGTCAAGTTAATAGATGTTACCAATTTTGGTTGCATAAAACAATTTAAAAATATATTTCTTTTTATTTTAATATAAATGAGTGTTTTGCCTTCAGTGTATGTATGTATATCCCTTGTGTGCTCAAGAGGGTTGAAGGGGGAGGGGGGTCTTAGATCCCCTGGAACTGAAATCACAAACAGCTGTGACTTCAGCTCGATGAGTTCTCCGCACCTGCTCTTGTTGAGCACTGCACCATATCTTTAGTCAATATAAGGCACGTTTTTAAAATGTTAAATAAACATATTTTGATATTTGTTCCATATATAAGCATATATACACAGACATATACACATAGATAAATACACACACATACACACACATATATATGAGAGATACGAGTGTCTAATTATCAAATAACTACAATAAGTGCTCCAATTTTTTTTGTTTTATTTGTGAGGATGTCACAAAATATTCAAAACGGTACATTGTGTACAGAAAAGAGACTTATTTGAAGATAATTTTGCCTCATGGAAGCTCATATCAGGGAGCCCTGTATTATTGGCCTCTGGTGAGGCTTTCTCACTAATATAACAATATAGACTACATCATAGAAGAGACAAACAGAGAAGTCACAGGGTACAGAAAGTGTCTTAGCATTGCTGTTGTTGTGAAGAGACACCATGTGCATGACAGCTCTTACAAAGGAAAACATCTAATTGATCCTAGCTTATAGTTTCAGAGGTTTAGCCCATTATAGTCATGATGTGAAACACGGCAACATGAAGGCAGACATTGAACTGTAAAAGGAGCTGAGAGTTCTACCTCTTTCTCCAGTTGAAAGACACTGCGTGATACACTGCATGTAGCTTGAACATGCGAGACCTCAGTCTACACTCACAGTGACACACTTCCTCCAAGGTCACATCTACTACTACAAGACCTTACCTGCTAGGAGTGCTACTCCCTAAGGGACAAGAATTCTCACACATGAGTTTCTGCAGCTATTGCTGTAAAATGAGATTGCTTGTTCATTTCCCAGCAGCCCAGACCCAAATAATCACACTGAAACTTTATCAATTACAACACTGTTTGGTCAATAGATTAGGCAATTACCTAGCTAGCTCTTATATCTTTAAATTAACCCATTTCTATTTATCTGTGTACCACTAAGAGGCTGTGATTTATCAGGTAAGGTTCTGTTCTGACTGTTCTCTTGGGTGTCTTTCTTCTTTGGCAGCTACATGATGTCTCTTTGATTTCACCTACTCTCTCTCTCTCTCTTACTGCCTGGATAGTCACCGAAAATTTTTCTGTAATATTGGGGCATTCATCTTTAGCCTACATACATATAGTATCCAGAAGACTTTTCCATGACGCAGAAAATTTGAAGATCTGTTTTGCTTGTAATGACAATGTTTAACAGTTGCTTTCTTCTGTGTTCTTGTTTGGCAATTTATTCTGTGAAGCAGGAACCCTGAACGACCATCCCATCTTTTGAAAAGTTTAGCAGTCTCTTTTTTGTGGGTCCTTCATGTCTGGGTCATATAAGATTTCATAAAGATGTCCAGGCAAGGGCAGTTCTTTCCCAAATACTAACCTTGACATATTGAAGGTAAATTTCATAACAAGTGTCTTCAATGCCTATCAACCTCTCTGAAGTAATTGGCAGTACCAGAAACAGACATGCCTCACTATTGAAAAAAGTTTAAAATTTTAAAACATTATAAATTGAATATTTTGTAGGTCTTTGAAAGATTTGAAGAATACCCATCCATTTACAATATATCTCTGTATATCTAGAAAACCTAACTAACATGACTATAAGTTTGATTATTACAGATGACTATATATTAATTTGTATTTTTAACTATACATTATATTTTAAATGAGCTGCACAAACAGAATATCTTAAACAAGAGCAGAAATACATATATACAGTGTAACAAAAATCAACCTTAAATTTGTATCAATTGACCAAGATCCCTACCAATGCAAAATGTTTATCTGTATATCATACCCCATTTATTTTTTTTAGAAATTGACTATGAACATTCATCACTTATAATCAACCTTTTTAAAATGAAAACAAACATTTATAAACAGTCATTTTGGGAATTTGGACTTTGTTTTCTCTAAACTGTTTTCTGCTGTTTGTTGGATATTTTAAGGGTTTATAGAGACCTTTTGGGGGGTCTTATTTCATCAAACCACATTAGCCCAGAAGGAATACACATGTTCTCATCTTCTTTGGAAACTGCTTTTCCAAAGCATCATATCCTTAGACCCAAATTTAAAAGTTAAGAAACCTTTAAAATGTATATGTTAGTTTAGCTTAGCAGACCCCACAATCAAATACCTCTCTGCAGACAAAAAAAAATTCAAAGAAATGACAATAATATGCATAATCCAGACTCTCTGTGCATATTCATCTTTGTATGGCTTATTTTTTATTACTACTTTACTCTATGACTGTCTCTACTATTTTACATTACTTTTACTGTCTCTTTAAAGACTTTATCTTATTTTTTAACCTATTTCTTTTTTTTCATATTTTTAAATCATTTTTTTATTGAAAAAAAATTTCTGCCTCCTCCCCGCCTCCCTTTTCCCTCCCACTCCTCCCACTCCTCTCCCTCTCCCTCTCCAGTCTGAAGAGCAGTCAGGGTTCCCTGCCCTGTGGAAAGTCCAAAGTCCTCCCCCCTCCATCCTGGTCTAGGAAAGTGAACATTCAAACTGGCTAGGCTCCCACAAAGCCAGAACAGGAAGTAGGATCAAAACCCAGTGCCTTTGTCCTTGGCTTCTCTGCAGCCCTCATTGTCCGCCATATTCAGAGAGTCCGGTTTTATCCCCTGCTTTTTCAGTCACAGTCCAGCTGGCCTTGGTGAGCTCCCAATAGATCAGCCCCACTGTCTCCGTGGGTGGGTGCACCCCTTGTGGTCCATTTGTTTTTTTTTTTTTTTATTTTTGAATCTGTCTTTATTGTTTATCTGTAATCATTGTGTGACCAAGAGTGCTTTGTTTTTTAAATGCTCCACCACCCTGGTTGTTAACTCTGCGTGATCCAACATAGCCCAGGCACCTTTGTGAGCCATGTACTGCCCCAGCTCCAGGAACGTAGCAGGTCTACATTGCCACTAAGCAATTTGTAAGATGCTGCTCATAGATTCCATTTAAGTTCTCCATGACCATACTAGCATGAACCAGGAAGCCAGCTCTTGAAAGGGACTTGCAGTTTTTGCTGCTAATGCTGAGTCAGGAAGCCTAAATTTTATGTGGATGTAGTTGACCCTTGCTGGTACACCATTTTGTAAGTAGAGATTGCTTGTTCGTTTCCCAACTTGCCAGACTCGAATAATCAAACAGAATCTATATTAATTAATCACAGTTTGGCTGATAGTTTAGGTGCTTTCCTAGTTAACTCTTGTATCTTAAATAAACCCATTTACATTAATCTGTGTAATGCCACTAGGTTGTGGCTTATTGGGTAAGGTTCTGTTCTGGTGCCTTTCTCCTTTGTCTATTACATTGCATCTCTTTGACTCTGCCTACTCTCTTTACACATCTCTGTTCAGATTTCCTGCCTTACTTTACTCTGCTAAGCCATTGACCAAAAAACTTTATTCTTTATCCATTAAAAGCAGGAATATGCAAAAGGAATCCCACATCACATTCCTATTCATACCACCACATTGAGCAAACACAAGCTCAAGAGTCATTCTTTCTGAGAGTGGGATGTTCATTATTTAATTACTTTCTAATATACTCAATGACCTAAAATCTCACCACTCAATATTACCACACTGAGGAGACAGAAAATTAGGGGACAGATGGCATTAAATATCACAGAACTCATTGTCTTATAGGACAGACAATAAAATACACACCTTGCTTTCAAATCTCTCGCTAAACAAGACAGGAAGTTCTACATGAGAATTGTTAAGCATGTCTCACACAGTAAGTATAAAATAAAGTATAATTATTTTATTTTAGTATTTTAGTAGATGTATCTGTCAATATGAAGCACTTAAGGTTCATTTTTCATTCTCTTCTTAATTGTATTTTTGGACTTGGGTTTCTTTTACACTAAAAGTCAACTCCAATAGCATTTTACTTTCATATCCAGAAGGTGTGCACATATGACTTTCTTCACCTGAAAAAAACAAACTTAATTTGTCCCATTAGTTTTAGAAGACTTTATGGTCACCTTGATGTTTTATATGATATTCCTGGCATCGAGTGAAGATCAAGGGGAAACAAACAAAGAAACATTTTCCTGAATTGAGTCATTGTACACAGACTCTTAAAGGGATGAGTAAATGCCAGGTTGCAGAGTATAGGGCTAGTGGTATTATGGGAAAAGATGTGGAGAATTACTCTAACGTGATAAACTTGTTAGAAGAGAGAATTCCTTGCTTGTGGTAATGGCCTCTATCGGAACAGTCATTGTAACACAGAGGTGCTTAAGGCAAACTTTACATGCCAGTTGTTGGCTGCTTTTTGCACTGGGGTCAACCAGCAATCCTGAACACATGGTGTTCCGTGTTCATCAATGTACAACTTGCATCAAAGTATTTCACAGATAATGGACCTGACTATGCTGTTACAAAGCACAGACCACATGGACAAGCTGGAAGTAAATATCCCAGTCAATTTTAGCTCAAGTCTGATACCAAAAACAATGAGTATATAGTCATTTTCTAAGTAAATAGATTTACAGATTGCTCTAGAACCCAGGCTTATTACTCTAAAGGAGAACATAGATGAACTGTCCTTACCAACACCTGAAAAAAACTCTCAGAATGCAGAGTTTAACAGTTGTGTTAGAGTCAAGGCACTATGTAGGATGAATTATTTTGTATTTTCCTAATTACTGGAGTAATTAAGTAAGACAAAATCCAAAGTAAAATTCAGAAATGTCTCTCTGAAAAGCTTATTGGTTAGTAAAATAAATAACAAAAGCACTCACACCTGCAGGGAATTAAGCAGAGTATAAAAATTCATACATAATTAAAATTTAAAATTATAAGGGGCACTGACTAAGGTGTTCAGCTTGAGTGTAACCCTCTACTGCATGACAGGAAGAAAGAAGTACATCATTGAAAATGTTTTATTTGAGATGTACTTTGAAACATTTTTTCCAAAAAAAAAATATGTACTTGTTTGTTTCTTTGTTCATTTTTTATTTCTTTTTTTAAGTAAAACTATGCCAGGGAGTGAATGTCATGTCTTGAGAGGAGAAAATTTTTCTCTGTTCCTCTATGCTCTTAATTGGGACCACTATATAAAAGACAAAATAACAACAGAAAATATACACATTTCTTGATATTAATTTTTATGATGTGGGAGGCATCATAAGAAAATGCACCATAAAAAGGTGATAATTCTTGGTACTTTTCATTCTATGTTTGATGAAAACAGAGAGAGTAGTGGGGGAATTTGAAAGAACAGAAGAACAAAAGAGGGCTAGTAATAGGGGACCAGGTGAAGCTGGATCATTAGGACGGTCTCCACTGGTCCTCTTATCCTCAAGGCCAGTTTTCCTTCCCCAAGGGCTTCTTACTCAGGAGGGTATTCTGACTTTCTTTGAGAGTGTTAGAGAGTTATTTCTGTAGTAGTTGTTTCTGAAAACTTGCTGAAAATAATCAATGCATCATCTTTGCTATATTTGGGGGGACAGTTCATTCTAAAGCTTTAAAAGCCACAAGTAAGCTTGAAAAAATAAAGCCTGTCTTTTTTCTTTTCCTTGGTCAATACTCTATCCACATACAAAGTCTAAATATAAGACAGAAGAGAGTCTCCAGAGGTGGCTTTTAGGCTAAAAAATACAGTACGTGGTGAAACAACTAAGATGCACTCGCTTCACACTTTCACCGAAACTTAGAGTACTCCTGAGACACCTAAACAGGACTGTGCAATTGGATTAGAGTCCTCCTGGAACAATTAGTTGCTCAGTTTGTGTTTACTAGAAACACCAAGACTGTGTAAATAACACTAGAGGCCAACCTTGGAGATTTAACCAGTCCCTAACAGGCAGATCTGTGTAAGCCTGCAAATATGAATTAATCCTTATCTGAGCAGTCTTCAACTAACTTGTTAAAGAAGGTGAGATCTCAAAACTGAGAATTAGCAACAGATTTTGTTTCTCTCTCTTCACTCCTCAGCTGCCTGCTCTCTTTTTACTACTCGCAAACACTACTGTGTAGTCTCCTATTTCTAAGACATATGTATTCACACACACAGAACTTGTTAGGAAGTAAAGTGGCCCCCAAAGTTAGTCACAACAGAGGGTGTAATAATTCCAGGTGACTCTATAAAACATCAAAAATCTACACCTGAAATTTATAGATAACTTATAATAATTATTGGATAAAATTTATTCCAAAGAATTTATGCTAGGACTGAATTTCATCAGACACTTTATCACTTTTCTGTGATAACTTAATAAAACAGATTAAGAGGCATAGAAAATTATCTTAATTACTTTAAAATAAAAAGACACATGACTTTTGTTTCTTATTTCCTTTGTTGACCAAAATCTAGTTATATTATGAAATTGCAAATTCATTATAGAATTGTGGATATGATTTGCCCTATCATAGCTACTCCTTGCCGACTTAGAATGTTTACTGGATTAAACACATCAAAACAATTTGTTTCTCTTTCATTAAGAAAACTAAAACCCCATTGCTAGAGTCTCCCACCTCAGGACTTTTGTATTTTTCTAGTTTCTGTAGTTAATCCAGGCTATAAACTCACAGCTGAAGGATCAAAATTTATAAATGAAAGAAAGCATGGAATTTGCCTTTCTGGGTAAGGGTTATCTCACTCAATGTAATTTTTCCATTACATTGAGTCTGTCTCTTTGCCTTTGAACTCCATGATTTCAATTTTCTTTGAAAAAAAAATGAAACACTATTTCAAGGTGCATATGTATGCAAAACATTTTTATTATCAGTTTATCAGTAGAAAAACCTTTTGTTTGTAAAGTTTTCTTAGCTTGTGGGTGTGATGGTGTTCATGGGTATACCTCTGGGGGCCATTGACCAAATAGCTTTGTCTAAGTAAGTTCCAGGCCAGGAAAAGTAACTGGCAAAAACAGAAATTATTTTTTGGGGGGTGGAATGAATGCAGTGCCAAAGGCATGATACCTGAGGTTGGGTTCTAGCCCCCACAGGTACACATGCTTGCATATACATTCACACACATGCACACACACACACATACACATGCACGTGTGCACACACACAAACACACACACATGTTCTCTTACACACAGCAACATACACACATTCTAGAGTATATGCTGAAATAGTGAAGTTAAAAAGACAATTAAAAATAATCATTATCTTAGGCAAATACAAATGACTGAGATGTAAGATTGAAGCTGTTCTAGAAGACAATCAGTCTTAAAATTGCTTTGAGAGATATAGACATTTCCTTGATACATTTTGTAAAGTAGTTTAAATTGCTTGTGTGTACAAGAGAATAAAGAATAAACATTGCCAAAGACTCGGGAATCCCTGCATGAAGGTTCTCGCTGAATTCAATGAAGGCAAGCACTTGGCTTCCACTCTGTGTATTGTACAGTAAAGAATGAAGTGGAAACCAGGTAAGGAGATACAACCTTCTGACCACAACATTCAGAAAGCTGAGGCAGGAGGAGGAAGATTTCCAGGACTGTGTGGGTTACAAAACAAGCCATCATCTTAAAGAACAGGAACAAACATGACCTGCAAAATCAACCTAAAAACTTAATGGAACTGAAAAAGGAAAGATAAAACAGGAGGTAGGGAGGAAGAGGGGGAGGGAGGACAAGAGAGAGGAAGGAGAAAGGGAGGTAATGACCTTGCAAGTATTAACATTTCAAACCATCCCTTGCATTTCTCTTTTAAAGGACTTTAGAAACATGCTTTGTGGCTGTAGCTTTGTTTTGTATTCTGCACTTGTGTCTCTCTCCTCCAGGCTTTAAATGAACTCACCTTGAAGACAGATGAGTCTTTGTACAAAAGACTAGAAAATGGATTGGAACAGAAAGTGGTAAATATATTCCTAATTGCTAAAAGGCAGTTAGTTACTTTTTTACAATAATACAAAAACAGCTCCTTTTCAGTTCTGATGAAGCTCATTTTATACTTCATTTTATAATTTCAGGTATACAATAGAGCTCTATATTTTAAATGTAATTTTAATATTATTGATAAATCCTACATAATTATTCCATTAACCTGTGTAAACGCTTTCACTTTCCCCTTCCATTCTGTAGCTAAATGAAAATAGACCCTCCAGGACCTCATTTACTTGCTATACCAGTCTCATTTTAAAAGCCAATTAATTTAGATTTTTCAGCATTTTAATTACATGACTCCGTTAATGCCCCCAAATAATCTATAGAGAATAGCTTTCTAAATTCAATTAAACAGAAACAAAAGTTCTCAGTTTTCCAGAATTTCTTTTGTCAAATTACATCTTGTTTACATATGGAACATGAGCCCAAATATATATTTTTCTACTACATAAGAACATATTCCATAGTCTTGTATTGCAAAAAATGTTATGTTATCAAATTCATAAATTTAATATTTGCGGAAAGTCAATACAATGCTAGCATCACACGTCTTCATGCACACGTCTTATTCCACTTTCAAGGTGCTATGGAAGAGGGAATTCCGGTTCAAGCCCATCCAGGACTACACAGTATGATTAGGTTTTCAACAATTAAAGACAATAACAAAATCTTTCTGTGCTAGTCTCACTTATGGCAGAGATCAATACACGTATTCTGTTCTATTGAGGGAAGCTGCTGTATGGTCTCAGATCATGCTTCATTCTTCCTGTGTACAGGTCAGGACATGTGAGGGAAGTCAAATATATTTGTAGCCATTGTAACATGAGCAAAAGAAGTCTGTATTCACCTATATGAAACCATGAACAGGTAACCATGTGTCGCCTTCCTTGTGTGATTCCCCTTTTGGTTGGGTAAAATGGCAGAGATTTCAGCATGACCTGATTTCCTACACACTCTATCAGAGGGTCATCTTGCTGACTAAGGGTACCTGTTTTATGTTCTACACACATGAGGGTGGAGTGATGTTGCTAAACACAGGCCATGAGTATGAGGACATATCTGCTGTGAGAACAGAAATCTTTTCTAGCATGTAGAACCATGGAAAAGAGAAATACACATCAATATACAAAACCAGACACATCTAACTTTCATTTTATATTTTTACTGTTTCTGTTTGGGAAATGTTTAACAAACCTAAGGACAAATCTAAATTCAATGAACTGGGAGCGCTAAGGAGACATTTTCATTTTGTTCTTTCTGCTGCCCTTTCTTAACCATTCTTGTTCCCGTAATCTTGGACTGACATAAGAAGTTAAGTTCCTACTTAAATCGTTACACTGTTGCACTCCCTCTGCTCTTCCTGTCCTCTATTCCTATTGATTTAACTTCAAACAATTTCTCTTGGCCTCACTTTTTATTCCAAATTTATCTCTTCTGTCCTTGGTTTGTCTGCCACTGATATGCAATAACCATAAAACTTTTAGCTCTAAAGTACTAAGCATGTGACTTACCCTAAATGTCATATAAGTCTAGATTATACTCATTTTGAATGTTCTCTTTTGATCCAATCAATAGGCAATATTTCAGAGACCAGTAACCTGAAATTCTGTTTTACGGAGCATTTTCTCCCTGAATTTCAAGGAACTGAACTGAACTGAACAAAGTGATTTTATTTTATTTTCTCAGAACTGTTAACCCAAGTATCATCCATAAAAACATAGGTAATAATTTCAAAATCATACACATCTAGTGATATTTCTCTCCATGGTGTGAACACTGTAGCGTATTCTTTTCCACTGGATAGCTTTTACAAGGTACATCATGTCATTGGCCTTTTATTTCACTGAGAAAAGCTTGCTCTGTTCACAAAAGTCTGACAGCTCTCCTCTAACTAGTGAGATTTTTTTTTTTAAAGAAGAAGGTGACAGGATGGCGAAACCGGGCCTCACAATAGGTCGCCTTTGCGGTGTTAACATGAAAAGTCAGAAAGCAAAAAGGAGGCTGAATAGAGTCCCTGATAAAAGGGAAATATAAAGACCCAAAGACCTGGCACATAACACCTATTCTTTTTTTCTGAGTAGATGTAACTAAGGTATTACAGGGGGTGACAGCTGTGAAGTAAGGAAGACCTGGATTCACATGCTTTAAGTTCGCTTGGTTTCAAGGTCTTCACATGAAAAAGGAGGGCGTGATCTACATATGAAGACAGTAAAAGCTATCAACATCATAATCCTAAGCCTGTCACTCAGAAGCATGAATGAATATTTACTGAATTCTCTTTTTTTACGACTTGCTACAGTCACTCTGATAAGCTACATACTAATGAGCCTATTTTCTGGTGAGAAAAAAATGGACATAAATGAAGATAAATGGGTTGTGTGCTTTGCTTTACCTTCAAAAACATTAAACTGGAAGTACGAAGAAAATTCATGGAAGAGAAATAAAAAGGTTGAATTTGAAATAGGGCAGCCTGAAGTATCAGGACAACATGTATAGTGACTTCCCAATGAAGTGGAGAAGTGAGCCACACAGACTCTTGAGAGCACATACTCTAAAGAGAAGGGTAGGTGAAAGGACACTGTGAAGAAAACAGTTGTTTCTGGGGTAGAAAGGAAGCCCGGGTGCAAACACCACACTCAAGGATGGCAGCAATGGGACATGGTGTCAGAACTGTGTGCGGTCCTGTAGATCCATGTAAGTACCGCTACGTACTTTCTGAAGGGGATGACATGCAAGTGTATTAAACAGAGCTCACTTTCTTAGATAGTATTCAACAAGCTTAACCCGGCCCCAAGTTTCAGAACACTTAGAGTTCAGCCAAGGAGAGAAGTAAGTTTAAACCTGGCTAATTTAAAAGAGGTTCCTTATCCTGGCCAGGTGGCTTGTTGCTGAATGGCAGTAGTGTCCATGATAAGTAAGAACTAAGTACTCTGTGTCCTTTGGGCAGATCTACCCGAATGACTAGACAGGGAGTCCGAACTGGATCTAGGAGAAACAGCTGGCTCAAAGAATGTTAGCCCCCTTTTCTTTTGTTGTTTTTCTTTCATGTGTTTTGGGACTTGCTGCTCAACCACACAAGTTCTAGACACCTGGTTCCCAAGGACTTTGAAGGGAAGAGTTTACTAACTGAATCATGTAACCAAGACTGTCTGGAGCCTAGAGATGGAAGAGGACTTCAGTCATTCTCTTATGGTTATGTTTAAGTTATACACTTATAAGAATATCTCATTAGTATTTTGTCAAGGTCAAATGATACAATTACAAAAAAGAGATACACGTTTTGCCTACTTAAAATAAAATCAGTTTACAGCAATTCAGCTAACACTGTCAGGTTCTATTTTTCTGAAGTAAATTATTACACCCTTAGTGACAGAGGGGTTTTCCAAGCACCATTCTTAGGTGTTTTTATTCATTTTGGGTGGAATAAGGTTTCTAAAACAAAAGGGCAAGTAGCTTGTGGCAGTGAAGGTTTAATATCAGTTCCTAAAAATAGCCCTGGAGGATTTCCATCAGCTTATAGGCACTGACTCTGAGTTTCAAACTCCAAATACCTTAAAGATTACTTCTGTCACCAATGAAAAAAAGGTAGTTATAACTGCAAAGAGTGCACAGACTCTTTATGAAGGTAGACCAGGCTGCTGAGGTGGCTTGTTGATTAAAGTACTTGCCATGCAAGTGTGAGAGCAGAGTTCAGATCACAGAATGCATTTAAATGCATGGTGGGAATGGGAGCCCCTTTGTAGAGGAACCTCAGGCAAGCAGGTAGCCAGAAAAGCCATATAAGTGAGAGACCCTGACTCAATGGATAAAGTGGGGAAAATCAAAGAAAGACCATGAACACTGTCCCTGTGCCTTCACATGCACAAATGCTTGCACTTACACCATGCATGCACAATACAAACATAAACAAGTGAGGAGAATTATCTACACAGAATAATTGAGAAAATTGCATGTACTGGCTTTGTGGGAGCTTAGTCTGTTTCAATGGTCACCTTCCTAGACCTGGATGGAGGGGGAAAGACCTTGGACTTCCCACAGGGCAGGGAACCCTGACTGCTCTTTTGGACTAGAGAGAGAGGGAGAAGGAGGGGTATGAGGCGAGGAGGAGGGAAATGGGAGGAAGGGAGAAGGTGGAAATTTTTAATAATAAAAAAATGCTTAAAAAGGGGGGGGGAGTTATCATACTGGCCGAGAGAAACAAACGTGTCCTCACGATGATGAGACACAAGCACACAAAGCCCTATGCATAGCCTATATATTGTAATTTTGACATATCCATCCACAAATATAAGCCCAAATTATATATAATTTAAATAATAATAATAATTGAGAAAATTGCATTTGCTCTGGCACTGACAATATATTTATTCACTGTACTAATCTTTTCCCCTCTATTGTGTAAGGTTACTTGGGTTGCAGAGAGTTAGTGTAGAACCTTTTGATGCTGTAGCAATGTGAGTAGCTCCAATTCTCTCTGTCTCTCTGTCTCTCTCTGTCTCTCTCTCTCCCTCCCCCCTTCTCTCTCTCTCTCAAACACACACACACACAAAAGAGACTAGAGGTGATCATTCTAAGGATGATTCAAAGGAATAGGAACAATATTAAGCAAATTACACAGCCAAACAGAAACTCAAAATTCTAAAAATTCCATGAGCACTTGCTCCTCCTTGTATCCATATGTCTTAGCTAAGGGGAAATTCGATATTTGATCACTAAGCTTGGCCGATTTTCTCTATCATGTTTCTATATTCCCATGTAAACTTTCTATTTTAAAGTTTATTGTTTCTTTCCTTATGCTTAATTTTGATTTAGAATTTTCATATTTCATTGTAACCATCATAGGATAAAAAGTTTAATTGGTGATTTAAGATCTTTTTCTTCTGGTTTGAAGAGATGTCTCTAGATGTAAATCTTGCTGTGAGCACTGTTCTAGATGCAATTCCAGAATTTTCTGCTTGTACTGTATTTCCTTTCACTTGCCTCACCATCGTCAAACTCCCAAAAATTTCCATGTGTGTTTGTGGGAAGTGAAAATATTAAATGAGATTCCCACTGTTTGACACCTCATAGTCAATAATAAGATGCTTTAGGGAAAACAGAGATGATCAAAACCTTCACTATATTTTCTTCTACACCATTTAGTTTCAATATCTTGTAAGTATGAAATACCTTGTACATTAGCAGATTTTTTACAGCAATTCATAGGGCACACAAAAGAATTTGTACTTTCAATAGCAGTACATAAAAATGCACAGCCAGACCCAAGAAATGGAGTCATATCTCTACTTACATTTCCTAAATAAATAAAAGAATCATTTGAGGTCCACACCTTGTAAGTGTCACTGCTAGCAACGGCTGAATATGTGAATGTCTCACTTTGGTCTTCTGCTTCTTCTATGACTAGTTCATTTTGATAGACAGACTGTCCTATACTGTTCAGGTCACAAACGAAGAAGGAAACTGCTATAAGAGATATTTGAAAAGTTTAGAGATCACATTCAAAGAGCAGGAAAACACTAAACTTGTCTCTTGAAAAGTATACCCTGTTGAGTCCACACCTTTTGAATGTTTATTTTTCAATTATTTTTAAATGCATACATGTATATAAAAAATCTTGGTTATGGGGCTGGAGAAATGGCTCAGAGGTTAATAGCATTGACTGCTCTTCCAGAGGTCCTGGTTTACTTACCAGCAACCACAGGGTCTAGCAGTCATCTATGATGAGATTTGGTGTCCTCTTCTGGCATGCAGGCATAGATGCAGACAGAACACTCTATACACAATAAATAAATATTTTAAAATATCTTGGTTATACCCACCCTTTCCCCTGTCCCTTGGCCACAACACAGTTCTCTCTTAACTTCTTGTCCTCTTTTATTTTTAAAAAGTCCACTCCTATATGCAAAAACACCAATTAATGACAGAAGAGGACATGAATTAGGAAGAGAACAAGGAGAGGTATATGCTTAAGTCTTAGTACAGGAAGGGGAAATGAGAATAACATAATCATATTGTAATCTCATTTATAAAATAAAACATAATTTTAAAAATAGCCCATGGAGTATAATTAGTGCTAGCCATATGTGAATAGATGTGGGATCATCCAATGGGTCAAAAGAATGACTATTTCACCAAGGAAAAGTAATTATCCCTTCCTTATCAGCCATCTGCTTTCAATAGCACCTCATCTGGGTGCAGGACATCTTGATTCTCTCCTCTTTCCATGATGGGAGTTTTCTCTACCCCTGCTTTGTGCATCTGTGATTGTGGCATGTGGCCACAATTACTATGAGTTTATGTGTAGAACAGCCACATCTAGAAGACAACACGTCATGAAGCTTTTCTCATGGCTCTTACATTCTTTCCTCCCCATCTTCAGAGGTGCTCCTCATGCCTTGGAGGAGGGGATTGATATTTATGTCTCACCTAGACTGAGAACGCCCACTCATTTCCTGTTAATACTTTAAATTTTATGAGTTTCTGTATTAACCACTACACACTTCAGTAAGTAAGTACACACTTCACTGATCGAGGTTTAGAGTAGAACAAATCTATGGATACACATGTAAATATGTAGAAGGTAGCTGGACAACACAACTATTTGTCAAAACATCATCAGTATATTCTTCGCTAGGGCCTTTTATTCCCTAGTCATGGGTTTTCACAATATTGTTAGTTAAGCCTCAATAGTTGAGGACGACAGTATGGGAATCTACAGGAGAGATCTTAGTCTTTTGTGCAGCATATGTAAGCACATCTCTGGCAGATCTGGGATTTGATCTATACAGAAAATAACCAGCATTAATCTGAGACTAAAATTAATATGTTAATTTTCATGAGGGTGGGAAAATATTGTTTTTTATACCCTCATGGAAAGTTTTCCTCTTGAAGCAAATAGTCTTGTTGTAAGATTTATCTGCCTTTCACATAATAAATATTTACTACATCCCCATATTATATAGAGAGAAACAACACATTACTCCCAACAAAGAAATAAAGGGCAAGAATAGAGAAACATCTTTGAAAGTCAAACAATTCCATCACCTGAAGTCCAGGGAACAGTGCAGGAGAGGAGGCAGAAAGACTGAAACATTCAGGGAACCTTGGCATTCGCTGTGTGATTGTATCTCTTAGTAACATCAGAAGCTACACCCATACAGTCTCATCAACATGACTACACAAATATGAACAACAATATACATGCTGAAGTTGGCACAGAAGGCCCACATCAAGGTTTCAGCTCTACACACACACACACACAAAAAAAAACACCCTCAGGCAGCAAATGAATGCCAAGAATGGGAGAAATAGTCTTCTCCAGGGAAGGATATAGTGTTTAGTTATTCACTACCAAATGATCAATCTTGAAAACATACACAAAAGTATCATTATACAGATATTATACAGTAACAGGTTATATTCAGTGTTATATATTTATATGCATGAAATAACAATTGCTTTAAAAGAAGAGGTCATTATTTTAGAAAAGAATAAGATGAGTATAAGGGATGGTTTGGAGGGCAGAAAGGAAAGAGAAATCATGCAGTTATAATCTCAAAAAATAAAAGAAGTTTTTAAAACTGGAGTAGAAGGTAACTCAAAGATAGAACAAAGAATAATAATGCTCAGAATGAATCCCAATGTGGTTATGGCTGATAGGAAGTAGGAGACTTGCAGACTATTACGGGACAAGTCTGATGAGAGAAGAAGAGAAGCCTTTAAAGACTTCTCCCCACATACAGAGAGACCTGATAAAATGTAGTATCTAGAGGAAGCATTTAGCGGTTAGTTTGGATGAAATGAAGAATGTCGAGAGGTGTAGTCTCTTCCAAAGAAGAGACAAGAAATGTGTGGGAGAGTCAGAACCACTCCATATATAAGACTGAATCAATAAATATTTTTGCTGTGTTTTCTTCAACAACAGAATTCAGGACAATGAATTTGTAACTGGATGAGAAAGTACTTTTAAATTATTTAAGTACAGCTTTTTTTAATATAATCTAACATTTGTATTCTAGAATATTGCATTTCCTTTCCCCATATATGTAAACAAATATAAAAAGCCCCAGAAAGTATAAGTAGAGTTTATGTAAATTAGTAATCAAATTTCAGTGAAATACATAAAGTTGATACTCAGTAGAATAAGCCAGCATTCAGTAAGGCTGTGGCAAGCTATTGCATGTGACTGTAAAAAGCAATATCAAAGAGTGAATCTTATTTCATGACCTTTCTAGCAAACCAGAGAATCATGCCTTATATTAAGAAAGAGAGGAGTCTTATTATTGCACTCTGCAGTCCTGGCACCCAGTAGATGTGCAGTAATGCATAAGTAATTGTGCTCCACTCAGATCTTACTTCCTGCGAATGCATTTTTAGCTGCTTACATTTTAGAAATGAGCAAATGCCTCCTGGTGGCAAATTGCAGCTTGCATTGCAATTGTAGCTTCTACTTCCCAGACATCACAAGGTGCAAAGGCAATTTCAAAATTACTCTTGAAGCCTCACTTTTTACATGGTGCTCCCATATTACTGTGAAAGGAAGGTTGAAGTCTAAGGAAGATGCTGGTTTACAGATGAGGTAAATCTGACCTTGCAACATTGAAGCTGAGATCATGCTCACAAGTTAACCTTACAAACTTTATAAAACGCCACAATAAATGCTCCGATATACTGAAGGGATCCCTCAGAATCATTTGTAGATATTGAGAAGTTACACACAAAATCTTGTGGATGCTTTCAGTTTAATACCCCCCTGTTTATTTGAAATAATTTGAACTTGAATTATGAGATGCTTTCTGCTAAATCTATACAATAATTTGAGGTATACAGAGAGTATTATTGGTACAAGGGAAAAGTGGAAGAGCAAGAAGACAGCGTACTGTAGTAGAGAGAGTGGGTATTAAACCACTAGAATTTCCTTTTCATTATGTCCGCATTTCTGAGTTTTAATCGTTGCCTCCTGTTGTTTGTTTACTTGATATAATAGGATATATCATATTCAAAATCCTAACAAAACCGCACAGTAAACAAAGAAGCATTTCAGAATCTGGTCACAAAGACGCCGAGGAGTATTGCCATGGATATTCTTGTGAAAATAAAATAGATATGTCTGTTCTACAATTATATTTTTCTACAAATGAGACTTTAATGATTGTCAGAAAGCATTTTTGAAAGTGTTTTCAGTCCCTCAACATTAGATAACAATTATAACTAGGTAATTGGTTTTGTATACTTTGATTCAAATCTTGCCACTGATGTGGACATATTTAAACATGATGACAATTACACTTTAACTAATAAGGATAATGTTCTTATTAGTCTTTGAATGAACATGTGCCATCAACTGTATCTAGTCAGTAGTTATTTGCAATTTGTGAATTCTGCACATTAATACCAGGCTTCCTTGAAGAGTAGATAAATTCTCTGTCCTTACTATGTAAATTAAAATGGTAAAATTGAATTGCTAATAATTAGTTCCCTCAGATAATGTACATCTTATGGATGTACGGTGAGTGTGAATGGTCAAATTATCACCTATGTGAGTGGTGTTAACATTTAGCCCCCCCCAAAAAAAACATACATTTGGTAGAGTCAGAGACAGGTTGGGGTATAAACTGGCATAATCTCTTACTACGGGAACCTTAACAAATATGTAGAGAGCTGCCAAAGCATTTGAATGGCTATCTTTGAGTCACTATCAGTATAAAATATTAATCAGTCATGCACATGCTACCTAACCCTGGAAATAGGCAATAGAAGATGTCCCTCATTGAAAGCAATAAATAGAACAGGAATTAACATGGAAAGCAACATGCCAAAAATATAAAATTCACTGAAACTGTGTTAAGTATGGATTTCAACATGAGCATGATATATCCTGGAGTTAAGTGGATCTTGAAATAAAATATTTTGTTAACGTTAACATGGCTAGTAGGAAGACTATCAAATTATGTTTTTGTGCATACACAAAAGTAGTCTGTATTCTTAGGAAGAAATCTGTGAGAAGCTCCTGAATTAGAGAATACAAGTAGACAAGAACAGACAAAGGTATCTATGCTGTCTGTTGGGTTTGCCTGATAAAAGCTGTTGCTGTCTAGAACAGGGTTTGGCTAGCTACTCTTCACAGACTAAATCTGTTCAATTGACTGTTTGTAAAGAACTTCCCTAGACTGTAGCCATGTTTGTTCCTTTTATATATTGTATATGGTTGCTTTCATACTATAGAAAAAAACATCAAGAAAGTGCAAGAGAAGCTAGATAGCTTGCAAAGTTGAACATATTTGCAAACTAGCCTTTAATGAAAGTTTATTAGCCTTCTGCTGTAGCTTGCAGATGGCATTGACTCATTCTACACAGTTATCACAGTCTGTGGAAATTGAGGCTATAAATCACTGTAATGACATTGTACTCTAAATATTTTTAAGTTTATTTTTAGATTTTAAATGGAATTTTATATGCATGAGTGTTTTGATAGCATGCATATGTGTACCATGTATGTACTGTGACCTTGGAGGTCAGAGGAGGATGTCAGATCTCCTGGAACCATATATACTGTCATTAGCTGTCATGGAAGTGTTAGGAATCAAACCATGGCCTCTACAAGAGGACCTAGCCCCCTACAGTAGAAATATTTGACAGGGCCCCTCTTTGAATATTTTCAAGCCATGACCAATTGAGAACATAATCTTTCTTGTAGACAAGACAGATGTGACTGCGCTTCAACATAGAGTATTTTTATAACATCATAAGACTCATAAGATTTTTTGTGAGATTTTGATAATTTTATTGTTTGTCTCTTAAGTATGAATTTTATATAAGACACCATTGTGTTACAAAATTAAGATGATGGACACCCCTACAAGAACTTGTCATTATAAGAGTAATAAAAATATCTCCTCCTTCTCAATTTATAATAGATTCACTATAAGAGAAAAGTGTGCAAAGTCATTAATAACCATTATTTTTGGAGGAATGACATTTGAGGCTACGACATAGAAAAGAAGCTTATAAGCTTGTCTACCCTCTTCACTTGAGAGAAATGAAGAATATAGACAGTATCAAAGGATATGATCTGATTTTAGGAGATTATAAACAGACCCAAAGTAAAAACAGCAGTACTTTTTTCAGTATTATTTTTCTGAGTTTCAACACTAACTCCACAGTATTTCCAGTTGTGCTATGGTTATGACATCAGAGGATGTGTTAGAATTAGAAGACATTTATGTTCTGTCAGAGGTCCATATGCCTGAAAGGAGATTGTAGATTTTATGCATAATTTCAGAAATAAGCATTTACTTATATTAAAGGTGGTATACTAAAATGACTGTGAAGCAATGGAAGTTTATCACTACCTGGTTGAATAGGGAGACAGTCAGTTTGTTATGAGATACTTACTAATCTTGTTTCTCAAAAGTCAATACATAAAAACTGAGAATTGATGGGGAAGGAAAAAAACAGGTTTATTCAAGACCCAAAACAATGGGTTGGGGGAGTAAACATTCCCTGCCCCACCCCAAAAAAAGTATCTTAAGATACTAAAGTAAAAACAAGCAAACAAATAAAAGCAACAAGAAATTTTTTATCAGAGATATTGAATATGAAGTCTCCACAGCGTTTGGGGTTGGGAAATTACTATTATCCAACCCAGTGTCTATACTTTTACTTTACCTCAAATCTAGTTACAACATCACATTGATTAGATGGGGAAAATCAAACAGTAGTGTTTTGTTAAATGAGCATAGCAATAAAAAGACTCCTGATGGCATTCTGCTGTACTCATAGATCAGTGTCTTGCTCAGGCATCATCAGAAAAGCTTCCTCTTGCAACATATGGGAACAAATACAGAGACATACATCCAGAAAACATGGAGAGAGCAAGAGGCTTTGGAAGACTCAGCCCTAAATGGAATGTCTCTATCAAATCCCTCCCCGCAGGGATCAGGGAGCCCTGGAGAAGAGAAGCTGGAACGTCACGCTCCACCTTGTCCAGCAAGGAAGAAGCAACCACCGGAGCTCTTCTCACTGCAGTCTATTCCAGGACTTTATTCACTTTCTCTCTCTCTTTCCCCTCTCTCCTCTCTCCTTCCTCTCTCTCCTCCCCTCTCTCCCCTTGGGCAAACCTCTCCCAGCCTTTAAGTAGGCATAGGCTGCCAATCCCGGATTGCCAGGTGGGCACTGCCCATAGGCCCACGCATATGCAACCAGCTGATGATCATTGCGTGATCAGGCATAAGTCAGACTTTAGCCATAGGAGTTGATTATACATCTCCATCAGGTGTAGCTTCATGCAGCTCACTACACTGGAAAGAATTTATGAGCCAGAGGGGATGGAGAACACCAAGGAAACAAGACGTTCCAAAAACAGCAGGACCGAAAAACAAATGAACTCACAGAGGCTGTGACAACCCATAGAGGACATGCACAAGTCTATATCCAATTGTGTTCTAGAGCTGAGTAGAAAAGAGGATGCATACCCCCATACTTTACACATAAGCTATCCCCAATATGTAATTGATATCCAATTGAAAAACGAAAAGATTCATTTGCTGCAAGAAGAGAGTCTCACTCAGGAAACAAATGACTCTATGGGTAAGATTCACCCCTAGTAAAAAGCAAGCTTAAAGGTAATTTTTGGAAGTCCTTCATCTCAAAATGTTGTATCAGGGCATTATTTTAACCTTCCAGGTCTTTTGGGTTTATTTTATAGCTTCTGCTTTTGTGCTTTTATGGGAATCCCGTGGATGTGAACATGTGTGTCTCTGTTTCTATATGTGTATCTTGTGCTTTTTCCCTTAGCTCTCTTGGTTCTGCTTGTTTGTTGTGTACTGTTTAGGTTTGTTTAGTTTTATCTTTACCTTATTTTATTGGCTTGTTTTCCAAGGAGGGTATTGATCCTGGTAGTGAAAGGGGGCTACTGGGAAGAGTTGGGGAGAGGGAAACCATAGTCATAATGTATTTTAAGAGAAGAATATGTTTTCAATAAAAGAAAGAAGGAAGGAAAAAGAACACGTGAAGTAGGCTGAAGTGTGTGTCAAAGATGGGCAGCATGAATAAAGCCAAAGATCATGAGATGCCATGTTTGTCACAAAGGATTGGCAACTAGACAGCAGAGTGGCAATGGCAGAGGTGGAAGCGGTGTTGAGGTAGGACGTGGGGAAGGTACTAGTCCGAGGATGGAAAATTTCAAATGAAAATCTCAGTCACCTTGAATCTGATGTACTACAGGATAGCTAAAGTGAATGACAATATATTATACTATTGAGAATACAAATTATGAAGTACTCCACTTATTAAAATTGTTAATTGTTTATAATAAAAATGACAAACATATAAAGCCAATCATCCTGGTACAGGCCTCTAGACACTTACACACAGGAAGCCAAATCAGAAGAATGATGAGATCAAGACCAGCCTGAGATCCAAGCTAGACTTTGTCTGGAAAAAAAAAATCCAATAACGTAACGGATTTGTGGAGATTTAGTTTATCCACTTGCAAAATATTTCTTACCTCTATGTTACAAATGATAATTATAATTAATTGCATCCATAATCTCAAAAATTAAAGATGCAATTATTGTTCTTCAAGCATGTTTTAGACTCCTATTAAGCTCCTCATTTCTGTAATCTTCTTTGAGCTAGTTTCAAGGAAATGATACCTATCCACTGTCTTTGTGAAATGTATTCCACTGTCTCTCACTTTTTACTCCTTTTTCCCCTCCTCCTCTGCATCTGCTCAAATAATAGTGTGTTCTAGGAATTAGAATTAGAAGAAAATGAAATTATTATTTCTATTAGTTCATTTGTTTGTCGTGTTCTGTCTAATAAAGGTGATAAGAAAGAACATTAAATTCTATTAAGTTCTTGTTTGTAATTTCTGAGAGAAGGTAGTCAGCAGTAGATGTTTTCTTGGAATGTTCAATGGGGTACATCAAGTTCAGGAAACTGTATCCATGCCTTCTGGGGCCATGCTCTATGACAGTGTTAAAGGGAAAAAAATAATTCCAAGTACTTGTTTAAAACACCAAGAAAGTCTTTTCTGGACAGTGGCACATTATTTTATTGTACATTGCAACAAAAGATTTAAAGCAGGCTAATTTACAAATCATAGAGGATTATTAGAATCAGAGTTCTAGAAACCTTGAGGCTTAATCCTTGATGGTCAACTTTATTATATTTAAAGCATTTTTGTGAAATAGGTAAGTAATGTTTCTTGGTATTCCTGTCATGTTCTTTCTAGAGAGGATTAATGATGGGGAAAAGACCCAAACTGACTATAGACAGGACGATTCCATAGGTTGAGAAACCAGACCAGACACTAGAGAGCCTGTTAACAGAAGTCTCTCTCTCTTTCATTATTGTTCTTGCTGTTGTTTTGTGTGTGTGTGTGTGATTCCTGAAGTGAAATGGTGTGATGTTGTGAAGTCTTTGAAATGATGAACCCAAAAACACCTTTCTGTCAAGTGTTTAACTTAGATATTTTGACACAGTGATAAGGAAAGAAACTAATATCAGCTTATACTTTTAGGGATAATGCCTGGCAATGGCCAACTTGCTGCAGAGTCCCAAGGCAGCATAGCACACCACATGCCAGTAAAGGGAGACTATGCATGGATATATTACTTCCGTCCTTCTACTTCCTTCTTATAAAGCCATTGGCTTTCAATCACATGTACTTTACCATAATGATCTTGTTTAATCAGAAACATTTGTCAAAGTCCTGATTAAAATACTATAGTCACATTAAATTTCTAATATCTCAGTACTATTGATATATACCATTACTTAGCACCACCAGAAGATTCACTCAAACAACAGCAGGGCCTACATCTATGGCATTTTCCCTTTAGCAAAAAAAAAAATAGAGAGGAGAAAGACAGAGAAAGAGAGAGAGACTGAGAGATTGGAATTAGGTCCTAATATATCAAGCAAAATTAAGAAACAGGATTTACAGACATGAGGCATTATTGGGGCTCAGTGGATAGATAATGAGAGGGCACTCCAAAGCAAAATTGGGGACATAATTGCTAGAAAAACTCCAATATGTTCAAATATTGAGATTGGTAAATGAGAAATTAAGTCAGATCAAAAGTAGGTAATTTTCTAAATAAATTTTAAAATATTTTTTTAAATTGTGTGTGTGTGTGTGTGTTTGTGGAATTTTCTATTTGTAGTAGCATTTCACTTGTATTTTAATAAATAAAATTTGCCTGAGGATCAAAAAAGTAAAACAGCTACACTGGTCAGCCTTACAGAACTGGCAACAATAATACATACCTTTAATCCCAGTAGTCACACTAGTTTGCCATAGAAACCAGGTGGTAATGGTGCATGCCTTTAATCCTAGAACTAGAGAGGATTATAAAATGGGAGCAGACAGCTGTCAGGCACAGTCTCATTCTGAGATTCCTGGAGGCAGAATCACCATTTTGGACTGAGGTTGAGGTAGGAGTCAGTGGCTGACTGCTTTGCTTTTTGGATCATCAGGTTGAATCCCGATTTCAGTCTCTGAATTTTCTTCAGGTATTTGCATGTGATGTCAAAAGAGGGTCTTGGAGTCCCTAGAGTTAGAATTATAGGCAGTTGTGATTTGCCAGACATGGATCCTGGAACTGAAATTGGTCATCTACATGAAAATTAGAGACTGTTTTATTGAGGGGAGGTGGGTGTTTGTTTGTTTGTTTGTTTGTTTGTTTTGTTTGTTTGTTGAGTTGGAGTTTCTCTGCACAACATTGGTGCTTGTCCTGAAATTAACTCTTATAGGTCAGACTGGCTTCAAACTCTGCCTTCTGAGTGCTGGCATTAAAGGCATGAACCACTTCTGCCTGGCGAAAGGTAGAGACTCTTAATGGATGAACCATGACTCCAGCCTTAAACGTAGGAGCTTGCACTAAATAGATGTTTTTCTTACTTCCCCTGCTGTTATGATAAAGAATACACTGATAAAGGGCTATAGTGATGAGTCTCAGTGTGAGAGCACTTAGTACTTTTGCAGAATAGGAAGACTCCATTCCCAGGATACACACAGTTCTTTATAATCACTTGAGGCTCCAGTTCCAGTCATTTATGCCCTCTTCTGACCTCTCCTCAAACTGCATGTGCCAGGTTCACATACATACACCCAAATAATATATATATATATATATATATATATATCACAAATGAATATTGTTTAAAATATAATAAAAAGCAGCTAAAATGGGTTTATTTTAGCATAAATTTGAGGGTATGTCCATCATGGAAGGGAGGTCATGGAGCAGGAACTTGGAACACCTTACCTGTTGATCTGCATACAGAAAGAAATAAAGCAAGCTGAAGTCTGGTACTCAATCTGATTTTTCCATTTTATTCAGTCTAAGACTCTAGCACATAAGATGCATCAGTTAATGTGAGTTTCTTCCCACCTCAGTTAACCAATCCATAAAATCTCTCATAGTAATGCATGAAGGTAAACCTAATCTTTATCATCCTTCATGAGTTTCCCAGGTGCTTGTCTCCTGGGTGGCTATAAATCTTGTGAAGTGTAAAACTAATATTAACTGTAACACCTACCCTGAAAAATCCTTACTAAAATTATTCTAGGTGAATACAAAGCCAGGCATCAATTAAGACGTTTTTAAAGTGGAAATTTAGTAGAAAAAAAGGAATATTTGTTAAGAATTTTCATGAAATATTTTCCAGAGACACAAAGAAGCTTAGAATTATAGACAAGAAAGGACCTGGAAGGCAGCCTTTAGCTTGTGTTCATACCTAAAGTGATGAGAATTTATGTATTCTGAAACTTTTTCCCCATTTGACCCAAGGGAAAGGATGACATGCCATTCAGCAAGGTCTTTTTGAGAAGCTGAGCACACATAACTGCATAACTGCTCAGGACGAGGTCCTCCACGTAAGCACACATGTGCACAGGTTGCTAAACATGTGCTCCTCTCATTATGAGAAGCAGAGTATAAAATGCCACCTAACTCTGTTCTCCAGATCTGTTTACACTGATGATCCTATCAAGAATAAAATATGTAATAGTAAGTAAATATTCTGTTATTCTCACAATTCTACTCTCTAAGCCCAATAGTAAGGGCACTGCATTTTATACATGGTAGCAACAAGCCCTAGACCAGAGGACTACTTTTCATGACTTGGTTAAAGAAACCAATGAATACTGTCTTTGAAGACTATCCTGAGGCTCAATTTTAAGACTGTACAAACAACACCAATACATTCAAGGTGGGAGTTGTGGCTCAAAGATGACAAGATAGGTGACACTAAATCATACATCATAAGTCTTTTAGGTCCCTTCCTTGAATTCATTCTAAAAACTAAGATCAGCTTGCCAATCATTCAGGAAAGACAAGCAAAAAATGGGTTGGAAATCTTCTGAGACAAGCACATCATAAAATCCCTTCTGGTTTCATTCCTCAGAATCATTTAATGTATTAATGTTGAAGCGAGAACAAATGACTTTCATTGTTTCACATAAACATTAGCCAGTAGAAATGACTGAAGTTGGTTTTGTTACCTTAACTTCTGGGAAGCTCGCTCAATAAATTGCAAACCATTGTGTAAAAATGCATGAATAATTATTTTTTCCAATTACTTATCTTTTGTTAGCCAAATCAAATCTGATCACAGAGAAAAATGATGGTAACATAGTTGAGACAAATCAAAATTATAAAAGCAACAGATAATGAGTTAATGACAGACTATTAACAAGAGAATATAATTTGATTGATTTGAAGAGCTGTAAACCTCTTTTAAAAGATGTTGGTACTACACAATGCACAGCACAATCATTCTACACGCTTCAGAGAATAGACTGTAATCTAAAAATGCACAGGAAACAGCAAGGAAAGATGCTATCTCCCTTAAAGAAGGGGTCAGCAACTTCCAATCTGTCTAAATGCACTCAGTGCACTAAGTAAATTATTTTCTGTTTTAGTGAGGAAATCAACATTACCTGACTTGAAAATTCACGCTAGTTTTACTGAGTTTTTTTTTCCCTTTGGGCTGAAGAGGGAGGGGGACTTGATTGGGGGAGGGGGAAGGAAATGGGAGGCGGCGGTGGGGAAGGGACAGAAATCTTTAATAAATAAACAAATAAAAAAAAGAAAAAAAAGACTTTTAGGTTCTCAGTTTTGCATATAAATGAGATATGTAAGTAGTAATCATCAAATATTTTATTACAAATTATGAAATCATACTAGGAATTCAGTTGTATATTACTCACAAAGCATATTGTGTGTGTGTGTGTATTTGTGTGTTTAGTAGTGTAGTCTATAAAGATAAAGAACAAGCATGTGGGTCACATATCCATTCAAGATGTGATGACTTCAATCTTATCTGTTGCAGTATCTAATATTTATTAATAAAAATTTTTCAATATAAAAAAATACTGAGTTTTTACTCTACACTAAACACACTATAGATTGTGATGCCACAAACAATATCCACTATGTTTGTTTTCAAGGGCCTGGTACATATTAAAGTGGCCTTCATTCAGAAAAGACAATTAGGCCTGTTACCTTCTATTATGGGATCAGAAACATGAAGTAATGGGACAGAGTGTGATACTCTAGGTCTGACCATGGGAGTCAGTGAGGGCTACCCAGGGGAGTAGAAGACAGGCATCATGGACATTTTAACAAGGACCAAATAGAATAAACATAAATCATAAAACATATGTTCTCAAGTGGTATCAACTCCCAAGAATCTTTGCAACTGTTTAAATAAGTAGTAACCACTTATTTAAACAAAATGGAAGTCTGATTTGTGATAAGACATGAGAATTTCCTATCGGTTTGAATCCAGAATTAGGTTAAAATTAAATAGCTATATATAAAATTAAATAAATTATATAATATTTAGTTTTAAAATAATAAAATAATAAACAAAAACTCAGAGATACAGCATACATATCCAATTATACTTATACACACACATACACACACAGATATATAGGGGCATAGTTAACATTACATAGAGGCTCTCACGAGTTTAATGGAGTTTGAGATTCCAGGCAAGCACTTGGAAAGTATTAACACCAAAAAATTATGAAATGCATACATGAAGTAATTTAAAAAAATAAAAACTAAAATAAAATAAAGGTCCTTGGGGGCTGGAGAGATAGCTCAGTGGTTAAGAGCACTGACTGCTCTTCTAGAGGATCCAGGTTCAGTTCCCAGCACACACATGGCAGCTAACAACTGTCCGTAATGCTCAGATCTGACACCCTCACATAAATATATATGCAGGCAAAACACCAATGCACATAATATAAAAATTAATTAAAAAAATAAAGGTCCATGATCTGTGCTGCACTGGAACCCCATGGAAGTCCATGATCTATGCAATCACCGGCTGCCCCAAGCAGGGAAGCTTCCTTTTCAGGGGTATCAGTGACTGAAGACTCATAAATGAAAAGGAAATGCAGTGAATCCTTCTGTTACAAGGCCCACCCCTAAAAGAGAAAAGAAACAGTCCAAACGGGAAGTTATGATCAAAGTCCTTAAAAACTGTGATAAAGAAGCTGAAGTGTAGTTCTTCACAGTTGATGGCTTCTGGTGACAATGGGAGGTAGACTCAGTTTTTTTTTAAGGATTGGCTCTGGGAGTTTAACCATGCTCCCGGGAGTATATGGGTCACACATATTGGACTTGGTGTATGTTTATTTAGGGGAAGGGCCAAATGGGTTGGAGTTGGACCACAGATGAATGAGAAGTATTATTGGGGTTTATATTTCATATTTCAATTTCCCAAATCATTAATAAAAATATTATATTGGGAAAAAATAAATAGACACATTGTATTAGAAAGTAATCTCAAGAGGAATCATTCCTAAGAATATATATGTATATATATATATATATATATATATATATATGTGTGTGTGTGTGTGTGTGTGTGTGTGTGTGTGTGTGATTTATTAAATTAGTTTATTATTTATGGTTGAATAACTCCAACAATGACTTTATCACAATGTCGACAATGCTTTAATCCTGGTAGTTGGTCATTCTGGGATGCTGGTTACCTCAGCAACCCTGAAAAAGGTAGAAATTCTGGAGAGATTATCATTCCATATGTTGAGGTACATCACAATGTCATAGTAATGACAACAATATGGTACTTGCCCCAAAACAGGCATGTAGACCAATGGAATGGAATTGAGGATTAAAACATGACTACATGTAACTCTTTCAACTTAATATTTGGAAAAGATGCCTAAAACATACATTGTGGAAAAGAAAGCATCTTCACTAAAAGATAGTGGGAAAACTGTATGTTCATATATAGAAGAATGATACTAAATTTAAATCTATCACTTTGAATATTTTTGGATGCTGAATTCTAAACAATTTTATTATATTTTCTACCATGCTTATAACTTCCACATATTTTTCAATCTGCTCAAGCCTCAATATTGAATAGTTAATATAGAATAGAGTACTTGAAGTCACCTTCAAGATGATTAGCCAAACTCAGGTCTAGTTATTTAACTAAAGACCCTGGAGTGGTCAAGCTGAAAATATAATCACTATTATCCTAACATGTAGTATAGTTCCTTCAATGTTTTGTGTGTGTATGTGTGTGTGTGTGTGTATGTGTGTGTGTGTAATGTAGGCTTTGTAGTGCTTTCTTTAAAGAAAAGAGTGCCCTTCTTCCATTTTAAAGGCTTCATTTCCATAAACATTGGAGCATTCTTTTTAGCTAGAGTTTCTTATAATATTGGAGATTAAAAACAAATTTAAAGTACCCAATAAAGCCTAGCAACTGTGGACTTATGCAGCATGTCAACACTATTAGAAAAAAAATCTTTGATTTTGCAAGATCTTTATAAAATAGAATAAGAAATATAATCTCACAGAGAACTAATAACAAAGCTCATCCTACAGGGATTTGTTTATAAAGTAAGCCAGAACGAGTTCAAGTTTCAAGAAGTAACATGAAATCAACTGCCACAAGAGGTAGACACTCTTTGTACTTAAATCCAACATAAGTTTAGTTTTCTAGAGTCAGGACAATAGTCTTTATCATAAAAATGTATTTGTAGCACCAAATAAATGACAAAATAATTTAAGATTTTGAGTGAGCAACTCAGAAAGCACAAAATGAAATGCTAAAGAGACTATAAATGCAAATATCATCTTCTGAGCCATTGTAAGGAAGGGTGTAGCACTTAGAAAATGAGAGATTAAACAAATGTTCTGAGCTTTTTTAAAAAATCAAGATAGAAAAGATGCCATTAGAGAAAATTGCAATCTGCTGATAAGAAGCCATTTCAGCAAAACTATAGACAATCAAGAAATCTGGATGGATTTTGTAGGAAGTATGTAATAATTCCTATGATGAAGCTGAGTTCAGCTGCAGTACATAATGAAAAGTTTGTCTCAACCATACTAAATGAAATTGCTAGAAAGATCTCAAGAACCAGTGGAGTCATAAAACTAGGTTCATCATCAAGCCATGAGATGAGGGGCAAAAACAGAGTTTGAGAGAAAGAATCCTGACATTGATTAACCAATTGCCAGCTAAGGAAAGCACCTTCTAGAATTACTTGGAACTATGATGTAGGTTTTATAAAATATTATTTTACACATTTGGGGTTTAATTTTTCATTTTTTATTTTTATTTGCTTTTTGTAATCAGTTATGGCATATTTCTAATTGAAATGACTTGGTGAGAAGTTAATCAAGTTGGCAACAAAACCAACACCTAAATTAGAGCAAATACTAAGGAGATAAAATTAGATCTAATAAGAACTTCCTCTTAATGTTCGAGAACAAACCAGTGCCAGATCCCTACCTTTTTCATCAGTTTTCAAAATGTCATTGTTGTGGAAGCCATTGTCCCCCCCAGGCTGTTCATCTCCAAAATAATCACACAGAAACCATTTTATCTGCAATAGTGTTTGGCCAATAACTTAAGTGTATTTCTGGGTAACTAATAAATTAACCCAGCTCCATTAATCTGTGTATTGCCACAAGGTTGTGGCTTACCGTGTAAAGTTCTGGCATCTGTCTCCAGGGGGCTACACGGCATCTCACTGACTCTGCATACTCTCTCTATTTATATATCTCTTCCAGCCTGGCTATATTCTGTTAATATTGGCCAAAAACAGAAGGACTTTGCACACCATGTCATTGTCAGTGGGTCTTAACCTGTGTGTCTTGATCCCTTTGTAGGGTCAAATGACCCTTTCAAAGTGCTTTCATATTAGATATTTACATTAAAATTCATAATAGTAGCAAAATTATAGTTATGAAGTATCAATGAAAATAATTTTATGGTTGAATGTCACCACCAATGAGGAACTGTATTAAAGGATCACAGCATAAAGAATGTTGAGAACCACAGTTTATATTACACCAACAAATGGTTCTGGCATGAACTCCAAACTAAGCTAAATGTCTTGATTTCAGGAAATTGTGTCTCTGTGTTGACACAATGGACACATCACAGTCATAACGTGTGTTTATAATAGGTGTTTCACATTAATCAGAAGACAGCAGGACTGCAAACTAGCCATGCTAGAGTAAAATCATGCATAGTATTTAGGGTGGGAAAATATATGGATCCTTACAATATTCAAATAATTATTTAGGTAATTTATTCTAAAAGAACACTTGTTTGACATCCTTGAAGCTGTGGGTTTAATATATAGAACCACAATATAAACAAAACCTTTTCAAAAGAATATAAAAAAGAAGCAAGTGGAATTTATAGATGTTTAAAGATACGCAAAGTTTGAAATGTATTAAGATCTAGAAAACTTCTATCTATACCTTTTCTTTGTATGAACAAATTACTAGAATTCATTGACTTTGTAAGAGAAGCTGCATGAGAAACTCCACCTTGAACAGGAGTGCAATTGTTTCCAGTTGTCCAGTGGGCATGGACTTACCTACTATGATATGTATTGCCTGTATTTGGGCATTTTGTGTGTGCAGCTACGTTCCTCATGCAAGCAGAGTCTATATTATATTCAAGTTTATAAGGAATCAGCTTTCAGTTTAACCAAAGTCAGAGTATTTGGACTATTAGAGAGCTTCAACAAGAAAACAGAATGAAGGATTTTAACAGAATGAAGCATGCAGTTGGCAGTGAGTTTGAAAAGGAAATGATTTCCCACTCAGTGGCTATTGGGGGAGGCTTTTTCTCAGATGAGATTGAAGAGAGGCAGAATTTGAAGAAATGATCAAGAAACTTGTTTTGAAATTCCAAAATATAGAGGATTTTCCTTTCCTATCTCTTCATTCTGTCCTTCTTTTCCAACAGAATTTTTGTTTTGGTAGCCTGCTCTCTTTCTAATATTTACCTAATTGTCTTTTTTTAGTATTTATTTGTTTATTATGTATACAATATTCTTTCTGCGTGTATGCCTGAAGGAGAAGAGGGCACCAGACCTCATTACAGATGTTTGTGAGCCACCACGTGGTTGCTGGGAATTGAACTCAGGACCTTTGGAAGAGCAGGCAATGCTCTTAACCGCTGAGTTATCTCTCCAGCCCCCTTTTTAAAGCCACTTTTGGTACAGCTATTTTGTTTATTGTGTATGGGTCTGTGTGGATTTTTGTGCCTTGGAAGGCTTCGAGAGGTCAAATGACAACTTTCAGGACTCAGTCCTTTCAACTTACCACACAGGTTACATGAATCAATTGCCATTTGTCAGGCTTGTTGACAAGTATCATTAGCTGCTGAGCTATCTCACCAGGCCCCACACAATTCTCTGAGTTTACTGTGACAAAATGTCATAAATAAACATGGACCTTACATTATTCAGGATCAGAACCCACTTTTTCTCATGGGCCACACCTGCCTCCTGTGGAAGAATTGTGAGGTTTCTGTGGTCTCTTTTCTAACTCATAAGTTCCTTGTCCCAAAACCATTCATGCTCACCTCTCTAAATTCCACTTTACTAAGCTATAGTGGGAGGAATTTGATTGTGACATTCAGACCACAGCTGACATGGATGCTAAAGGGATGAAGAATATAATGGACCTGAAAAACAATTCATTTACTTTAATAAGACCCCTATCATATGGGCAGACCTTTTAACTAGAGCCTCAATGATATATCACTAGCATAAGAATAAAATGTGCACTTGAAATGAATTTGAAAGATCCTGCTAGAGCATACAGACTTTGAAAACCCTCCAGGCTCATCTGAATTCACAACAATCTTCCCATTTCCTTTGTGAGATAATGCATAGGGTATGATATACATCCTAAGTGATAATATGTTCAGGTAATTTTTCTTATAATATTCCTAGGATATGTATATGAAGTTGTTTTAGGGGATGAGTATGTTGTTAGGATGAACTGTCTGCCTCTTGACCAGCTTCACTCTGCTTATCTGCCTATAGTGACATTGCACTGCCCTAGCAGAACATATGATAGTTGTTTATCATCTCTTAGCACATAGGATCCAAATGCTCTTACCTTCTGGCACCAGAGGAAATTGTCCTTACACTACTAAAGACTATTGTCATATTTCTACCCAATCTTTGGAGAGGAGAACACAGCACTCTGAGCCAGCCTGGTTCTGAGACTTCTGTGGGGGTCTTGTCAAATGATTCCCACTCTCAAGTACCATACTGTTTGCACTAGGGCCTGCAGTCATTTAATCACTGAAATGACTCCAAATGTCAACATTGGCCACACCATTTGTGAGGCTCAGGAACTGGGTGTGCCACTCATCCATGAGCCTGCTCTGCAGATCTAGGCAATAATGGGAATAAAGTAGTTATTGACCCCTCTAAGACAAAAGTGAGCACCATTTATTGAGAAAGGACTTAAAAATATCAAAAGAATGAGCTCACACAACATTGTGCTATAAGACAAGTCACTTAGGTTATTGTGACCTTGCATGACAAGCTTTTTTCTTTCTTTATTAATAAAATTTATTAATTTCATGTGTTTTTACATAATATATCTTAATCCTGCTTATTCCATCCCTCACATCTGCCCTTCAGACTTGCACCACCACCACAACCACCACCACCTGGGGAATAAAACAAAATTCAATAGAAAAATGTGAAGAAAACAAAAATGAAAAAAAATATTTAAAGAGAAAAAGAAAAGAGTCATTGGTCTGGTTAAAACCCCTGGTCTCCACTTTATCATTGATTCTGGGTCCCCACTCTACCTCATCCAGGACATACCCCTAGTAATCTCTGCTGTGGAGATCCTGCAGCTCTGGGTCTGTGGGTCAGGTTTCGTCACATGCTCCAGGAGATCACAGATGGGGTAGGTGTTGGAGCAGGCCAAGTCATAACTCTGGGTCTGGACCTGGGCAGCTATACAGTTGGTCCACCAGATTGGAAATGGGGACAGCTGTCCCATGCCTGTGATTTTTGGGGTGGCTCACCCACACCTCTGCTAACAGGGTTGAATCTGTTGTGCTACCCTGACAAGTATCAGGATGCTCAGGGCCTACTCTCCCAAGTTTTGCAGCTGGTGGGGATGGGACTAGCTCTCACATTTATGACAACGGCACAAGCTCTCGCACCTGCCCCAAGCGTGGTGGGTAGCAAGGAGAGCTTCTTTCCGCCATCACCCAGTCCCCAACCATACCGCCACAAGATGCACGAGAAATGGTGCAGCTCTCCCATGCTCACATATTTTAGGTCTGGCTCACCTACACCTGAGCTAGCAAGGTTGACTCTGTTGTGCTGTCTTGACAAGGAATGGGACCTGTTTTCCTAAATGTTGTAGCTGGTGGGTGTCATGGATGGCTCTCCCTCACTTATGACCACAGAGCCATCACTCTCACCCATCTCAAGCATTGATGAGGGGCAGGGCACTTCTCCCCAACCCTTGTTGTGACAAGACAGATGGGTAAGGGAGACCACTCTTCTATGGTCACAGATTCAGGACTGGCTCTCCCAAGCCTGAGTGGACAGTGTTGGCTCAATTGTGGCACCCTGGCAAAGCGCAGGGCCTGATCTCCCAAGTGTTACAGCTGGTGGTGGCCAGGGTTGGCTCTCTCTCTCTTATGACTACCAGACCAGCTCTCCCACCTTCTTCAGGAGTTGATGGGCAGGGGGCAGCTCTCCTCTGTCCATGCTGCCATAATGCATATGGATAATGGGGGCAGCTGTCCCGTGCTCACGATTTTGGGGCTGGCTCACCCGCACCTGTTCTAACAGGTTTGGCTCTGCTGTACTGCCCTGGTGGCTGCAGGGCATGCTCTCCTGAGTGTTGTAGTTGCTGTGGATCAGGGATAGCTCTCTTGCTTTTAGCTCTCCCACCTGACCCAGGCGTTGAGAGAATGTGATGGGAGTGGATATCTTTCCCCAACCCATGTCACTATGTGACAGACAGGGGTGGGGTTTCCCATGATCCTATCTTAAGATTGGCTTTCCTGTGCTCTTATCAACAGGGTCAGGCCTGCTGTGCTGCCCAGACAAAATGTTGTCTCTTTGCCATGTATCGCCCTGGTCAAGGGGTCAGTTTCCTCACCACCTCAGTCTTTTAATCTCTCATCTCTGGTAATTTGTCTCTGTCCACAGGACCTGACCTATTCTCCCCCACCCCTTCTCTCTCTCTCTCTCTCTCTCTCTCTCTCTCTCTCTCTCTCTCTCTCTCTCTCTCTCTCTCTCTCTCTCTCTCTCTCTCTCTGCCATAAGATCCATTTAGGGCAGGGCCTTGCATCCTTATTACCAGAAGATTCTTATAACACCCACCAACTGCAGGCTCCTGGTCACTACATGTCACTTCCTTTCACTACTTGCAGTCTACCCTGCTGCATTCTGTGGGGGTGGGTGGAGCTTTGCTGTGATTATGCTGCTGACCAGGGTTAGAATTCCTTGCCCCTTCTCAGCTGTCTTGTGACTGGTGCCAATTCAGTCCCAGGAGGTGACAGCAGCTCAAGTTTAAATCTAACCCTCTTCCCCCCACACACACCGCAGGCTCAATAGTCTAGGGTGGCACCCTCTGTGACATGACAAGTTTCTAATGGCTCCAAATTATCATGAAGATAACAAGAACCCTGCTATGCTTAGGAAAGTTGTTTTCTGGAACATGTTATATAACTGATACATAAATAATCAACACCCTGAGCCATTCTTATTTGCCCGTGAAACTATATTAACCAAGCATCTTGGACACCACAGAAAGAATACTTACTCTACACAAGTATAATTCATGTGTTTGTCCCTAGTTGCCTCAAATAAACATATTTTTACTTTCTAATTTATGGCATCACAATTTGCCTTTGAGGGTTAGTACCACCAAGTGTGTAAATTCTTGAATTAATGCTAACAGAATTTTCTGAATAGGCATAGTCCTTCAGCACAGTTTAGACGCGATTCAATGTACAGGCAGAAATAAACAATTCTTCTTTAAATGTTTGAAGGCATAGTGGAGTCTCAAGAGTCTTCTTTGGGGATTGTAAACCTAAATACCAGAAAGGCTTGAATGAGTTGCTATGCTAGCTCTCAGTTTGGTCAAAGCTGGTTCCAGTTCCCTAGGCAAGATAATTCTGATACAGTTATTGGTAAATATTTGTAAGTGGTTTTGAAGTAAAAGAATCCCTCTGTTAATGCAAATTATAATTTGTAGAATAGAATCTGCAAAAGACTCTCCTAACAATTGTGTTCTGTAATTTCAAATGAGAATAAAGAAAATAGGGGTGAGAAGGACAGGAAGAGAAAAGGGAAAAGCAGTCTTTAGGGGACAATTTCATGGACTATGCTAATAACTTCTCATTACTAGTGTAAGATGATAAAACTATGGCAAAATGAGAGGCTGTATGGTGGGCTCACTCCAACTCAACAACCAGCTGGTTTACAGAATATATGTTCTTCTTTTGATTAGTGTGTGTCTGTGTATGTGTGTATGTATGTGCATGTGTGTATACATGTACACTAAGATGCATATGCAGGCCAAAGGATAACTTCTAGGAATTTATTTGCTTTTTCTACTATGTTTGTACGAGGGAGTGAACTCGGGTCTTCCAGCTTGCTGTCAACACTTTTACCCGCTGAAGGATCTCACTGGCACACCAGCTAGATTTTCAAGAATCGCACGTATCACTGGAACTACAGAGTTTTAGAGATGACTCAGGAGGCTAGAACTCTCAAGCAAGGTCTTGACTTTCAAGAATTTAACAATAGCCTTCGCTGTAGATTCTTCCAGAGGTTCTCAACGTTTCTCACAGCGCAATTCTTTAATACAGTTCCTCATGTGCTACTGACCCCAAACCGTAAAATTAATTCATGACTACTTCATAACTGTAATTTTGCTACCATTATGAACAGAAATGTAAATATCTGATATACAGGATATGTAACCCCCAAAGGGTTGTGGCCCGCAGTTTGAAAACCACTATTTAGAGTTTAAAAGTTTAAACTATTTGCAGAACATATTCCTGAACAAGCATCCAGATTTTGATTCAGTGGTAAGAGATGCTCTTTAAATATTTTCTTAAACTTTCTCTGGTATAGTTAATATTCCATATCATAGATTAGATATTTTAATATCTGCCTTAAACTGTGCATTATTTAGCTGCCATTCTAGGCTGAACCATTTTTCTTTCTGCCATCAATAGTTGTATCGGTGAAATCTCACATGTAAACACCCTACTTTTAAAAAAGACTGATAGGATGCAGCAGAAGTATTGTATTACTACTAAGTGAGAAAGATTCATCTTGGCATTTTACCGTGACATTTATCTAACATTAGTATACATGGAAAACAAATCAGACAAACTTCTGTGCTATAAATTTGGAAATGACAAAAGCTTTAAAACAGGAATAGAGAAGCATTGTGTCATGACTGAAAAAGCTAACAACTTGGGCCACTGATATGTCTAAGGGAATAAGGGGACTTGTTCCCAAGCATGAGGACCTGAGTTCAATTTCCAAGATTCATACATTAGGGAAGAGGACTGATCCCAGAGAGTTGAACTCTGACCTCCACACAGTGTGGTGTGTCTCAGCATGCTCACATCTCCACTCACAGTCAGTGTGAGGAACATACACTGTAGACTTTACCTCACACTGATCCTTTTGTAGCAGCCTTCCAAAGAGTGGGATTACAGATATAAGCCGTAATGCCTTCCCAATTACTAGATGCATTTTAGCAAAAAGAAAGTCATTGTGGGAATAATCTTATACATTTTATAGAAGTATAAATGTTGTCTTCCAGGAGCAATGCAGATTTACGTCTTGATTGTTTACAAGCCAAATCTGTTCCTTTAAAATTCATCCAAATATCCAAACACTAGAAAATGATTGGTGCCATCTCTTTTATATGTCATAGGAAATGTATAAACACAGAGAGATTTCTACTTCCTAACACTTCTACTCCCTAACACTTCCTAACACAAGCTTGAGAACTCATTATGCCCCCTAGATCCCTATCCACCTGTCTTCATAATTATATCTCTCTCAGAAAAAGTAAAAGGACAAAAAAAAAAACACCAAATCATTACTTACACACACACAATTAAACAAACAAACAAACAAACAAAAAACAGAAAATGTGGTGCCTGTGCCTAACACCAAGATTCTATGTTACCTACCAGAATTTCAGGGGTTTTATCCCCTGAAATGAATTGGTCAACTACTCTTGAGCACAATCCCTGTTATGGAGTGTGGTTGATAAATCTGGTGTTGCTCTGTTGCAGAAAACTGATTTTATCTCTCTAACCATGTATCAATTACAAACCTCATTAGGGGTCTCAATGCTAAGATTTTGTCTGGCTTAAATGTGTATAGTAAGGAGGCTGCTCGTTCATTTCCTGGCTACCCAGACTCCCAGAATAACCACACAGAAACTCTGTTATTTGCAATACTGTTTGGCCAATAGCGTAAGCATATTACTAGCTAGCTCTTACATCTTAATGGATCATTTTCATTACTTTATATTTTACCATGAGACTCGTGGCCTTCTGGCAAGGTTCTAGCTGACAACTTGTATCTTTTCCCTCTGGCAGCTCTATGGCATCTCACCACTCTGCCTTTTTTTCTCCCAACATTCAGTTTAGTTTTCCCCACCAAAATCTACACAGTTCTTGCCACTAAAGCTGAGTCATGAAACTTCTTAAAGGAGCCATCAGCAAACATACTTGTACAGGTTTTAATGCATCAATGCTATTTTGTTTGGAAAAAGGCTTTCTTTGGACTCATCCTCTGACTCTTACAATCTTTCTGCTTTCTCTTACACATAGTCTTAAGAAAAGGGTTTAGCAAAGACATCTCACTAACAGTTGTCTACATTTTGTCCACTCAGCAAACCCAGTTGTGACCTTCTATTTAAAGTGTTAAATACCATCTACCTCAAAGAGAAGGGTTGAGTGCTATGCTAATCTCTGAATTTAGTCACAGGTCATCAGGAATTGTCTAATTGATATGTTCATTTAACAGACTAATAGTAGTATGATTTTCCGTAAGTTCCATAAACTATATAGGTTTAGGTTCTTGGCCTCATTAACATTATAGTGTTTGTTTACCATGTCGTGAAGTGAACTGTAAATCTAGTAATTTATGATCAGTTGCTCCCATAACCTTTCTGTCACCATTATACCAGAATATCATGAGAGCAGGTTATGTAGGTTATAGGGTTTGTAGTTGAATGAAATTTATGATTACTTTGTTCGTCTGGTAATAAATATAGTACTAGCACTATAGTTGCTAGTCTGCAGACATAGAACTTCTTTAACTGTTTTTTTATTTGTTTTTTTAAATAATCATCAACATATTTGGAAGTGCATTTGGTACTAGTTCTGTAGAAATTTCTATATTTGAATTGACAGGGGACAATTTAACAAAGACAAACTTAACTTCATTTCCCTGAACTGTTGCAGCTCCTGTCTGCATATTTGTGGTGCCTGTGCCTAACACCAAGATTCTATGTTACCTACCAGAATTTCAGGGGTTTTATCCCTTCTAATTTTGGCCCCAAAAATTAGCCTGCTTCATTTTTTAAATAGTTTCACACTGTTTTTATGTATGATATACTGGAAAACTTTGTATCTCCTGTTCCAAAATTTTTTTTATAGTCACTTCGGATTTATTTGAAGTAGAAATTTTCTACTTCATTGCATAACATAGTCATAGGTGGGGATACGACTTGATCAAAAACATTCCTCTATGTTTGTAAATATAAGAAGATTAAAATTATGCAGCTCTTTCTCATAATTTATCTGTCCCCAGTGATTCCAATGAAACCAAACATCTCCTCTCTGGTAAGTGTGTGTGTGTGTGTGTGTGTGTGTGTGTTTTTGTATGTGTGTATGCACACATACATGTACATGTGTGATTGCATCTCTCTGTGTTATTGTTGTTTTCTTGTTGATACTGAGAAATAAACAGGTGTATGTCTTAAGACCTATAATCTTATATGTGATGTGCAGTTAAAGGAGGAATCACAAGGCCATTGCCTTTCTAAAAACTCTAGTATAACAATAGGAGACAACTGATTGTCTGGCTACTGAGAGGACTTCTGAAATACTCTCCCTTGCCGACTATCAACATTTTTCCTTCAGGTATTCTGGAAAATAGTCCTCTGGATAAAAAAAAAGAATATTTAATATACTGATATTTACGATATTTTATTTGTCTTTAGCCAACATACCTCTAATAAGCATACATATAGCTACATGCTTACAAATATTCTGCTATATTTTTCAGTTCCAATATACTTCTGACCCTTTTTATGATTATGAATATTTAGTTTCATCTCCATAGTCTGCAACTAACAAAGCAAAAAGAGCTGATTTTAGGTAAAAGAAAGAAAGCGATGAGGGGGGAGAAGGAAAGAGGAAGGGAGAGGAAAAAAGGGAGAGTGAAAGAAAGAGAGAGAGAGAGAGAGAGAGAGAGAGAGAGAGAGAGAGAGAGAGAGAGAGAGAGAGAGAGAGAGAGGGAAATATCTTTGCATGCAGGCAGCTAGCATTACAACAGAATCCGGGGAATGAACAGTTCAAATGCTAGTTTCTGTCAAGATTTTCCAGCTAACCACTCTTCTTTTATTCTACTGAGAAAATACCTATTTCTTCCCACCTATCACCAGAGGAAGTAGAGACATACACCTGGGTAATTAGGCATTAATCCCAACAATGGAACCAGCTTGCCTGCCTTGACCAGATCAGCACTCATCAGAAAGACTAGCAAAATTTTATTGAGAAATGTCTTTGTTTCTTGTGTCGCTGCTCTGCCTCTTGTCAAGCTAAAGAAGCACAGTGTTTCCTTGATTGGATCTTCGCTGTAGGGATGCTCTGATCCAGTCGTGGAGATAGCTGAAGATAGAAAGTTCTCTAGAAATGAAATGCTGCCACTATCACAGAAAATATCCTGCAGAGCAATGGCACTGATTATTCCTAGGGACATTGTAAGAAGGCTTAATTACGGGTCTTCAAACATCTTTCCTTTTATTATGTGATGTACATGAGCAGACATGAATGGTGCATTCATAATGCCAGCTGTATATGCAACAAAAGAATAGACGGATTTGAATAAATATATTTCAGTAAAAGGAAACCTTAACATCATTGCTACATAGCAAAACAACTGGCACCTACTCTGTGCTGAATTCATAATAAATAGCATAAACATACAATTTCTGATAGCCAGAACTATAAACTCTATTGGAGAGTCAGGCATAAACCTATTTAGTTATGGACAAGGGAGATTTATTATATTTATTATTAATAATTAATATTTTATTATAAAAAATATAGCAAAATTATACTCATTCTGTTGAGTAATGAATACAGAAATCCAAATACTACATGAACAACTATTATCAAATAACTTATTGGTGAAACAATGATGATGTCACTAATGCTAGGGCTGAATGCTACAAATATATAATTAAGTGAGGTCTCATTATAGAGAAACAAGAACGCAACTTATTGAGAATTAAATTTGTCCTTACAAGGGACTCTCACTGATAGCAGAAGTGTAAAAAAGGAGAATTCTAGCCTCATTTCTGTTGTTGTAATAAAAATACCATGGCCAAAAGCAAGTTAGGGAAAAAAGGTTAGTTAGTTAGTTAGTTTGTTTGTTTGTTTGTTGTTCATTTGTTTGTTTTGGGTTAAAAGTTATTGACCATAGTTAAGGAGACATCCCAGTGGTAACTCAAGCAGCTAGACACATCCCATGCATCACTAAGCAGAAACACAAATGCACACACATCACATCTGCTTGCTGCTTATGGTTGACTTTTTTACTCATCTATAGTTTAGTGGTTTGCCTGTGACATTTGTGATGAACCTTCAAACCTTAATTTACAAACAATACAGTTCTCCACAGACTTTTAACAGGCCTACCTAATTTAAATAACTCTTTTTATTGTTTTTATTGTGCTATACATTCTTTATAGCTCTCCTCCCTTCCTCCTCTGCCTTTCTAATCTATCCTGTGACCCCACACACTCCCAATGTACTCAGGAGATCTTCTCATTTCTTCCTTCCTATTTAGATCCATGTATGTCTCTCTTAAAATCCACTTTATTGTCTAGGTACTCAGGGGTTGTGGACTGTATGCTGGTTTTTCTTTGCTTTATGTCTAAAAGCTACTTATGAGTGGGTATCCCCCATCAGAGGAGGAATGATCTCCAAAATACATAAAAAACTCAAGAAACTTTATAGCAAAGGAACAAATAAGCCAATAAAAAAAAGGAACAGACCTCAACAGAGAACGCTCAACAGACAAATCTTAAATGACTAAAGGACACTTAAGGAAATGCTCAACATCATTAGCTATCAAAGAATTTCAGAACAAAACAACTCTGAGATTCCATCTTACACCTGACAGTATAGCCAAGATCAAAAACATTGATGACAGCTTATACTAGAGAGGATATGGGGTAAGGTGGACATTCCTCCATTGCTGGTGGAAAAGGAAACTTGCATAACTGCGTTGGAAACCAGTATGGAGATTTCTCAGAATATTAGGAAACAATCTACCTCAAGACCCAGCAATACCACTTTTGGGTATATACCCAAAAGAAAGTATAATCATATCACAAGGGCATGTGCTCAGCTTTGTTCATAGCAGCATTATTTGCCTTAGCTAGAACTTGGAAACAACCTATGTTGCAAGGAGCGGCCGGGCTCCATTCCCAGCACCCAGCCGCCGCCGCGTGGCTAGCTTTACCCGAAATAATTACATGGAAACTGTATTCTTTTAAACACTGCCTGGCCCGTTATCTGTATCTCTTATTGGCTAGCTCTTACATATTAATCTAACCCATTTCTATTATTCTGTTGGCCCACGAGCTGGCTTACCAGGAAGATCTTAACCTGCTCTGCCTGGCATGGGAACATCATGGCATCATTCCACTTCCTTCTCCCAGAATCCTATTCTGTTTTCCACCACCTAGTGACCTATCGACCATGGGGGTTTTTTTAAAGAAAAAATTTTAAAAAAAAAAAAGAATGGATAAAGAAAATGTTATACATTTACACAATGGAGTACTAATCATCAGTAAAAAAATAATGACATCTTGAAGTTTACAGGCAAATGAATGGATCTAGAAGTCCATATTGAAAAAGGTAACCTAGACCCGGAAAGACAAATATAATAAATTATTCTTTATTAAGACTTTCTTTCTAAGTAATACTAGTTTGTTGACACTTAAAATTAGAGTTTGATAGGGATGAGTAAAGATCAAAAGAATAGTTCAGGGTTGATGAGGAAACATCATCAACAAAGTCATGGAGGTAATTTAAAGGAAAAATATAAAGAAACTCAAAGTGAGAACTATCCCATTGAGAATTTCCATTGAATGGAAGTCCATTTGGTAAAGTCCCTGTAATGAACATTGAAACTATTTGTCTGAAAAAAAAGTCCTTGAATACTGATCATACTTGAAGGAAAACAAGTGGATCAGAAGATTATGATGTGATAGTCCAGAATCCCACAAATTACGTGGAAATGGATACAGCAAATTTAAGAAAGCTCTTTATATTTTCTATTGTTTCTAATGAGCTATATATTTTTTCTCTGCTCCCCTCCCTTCCTCCTTCTCCCCTTCTACACTTTCCCATGACCCCCCATGCACCCAATTCACAGGAGAGCTAGTCTTTTCTACTTCCTGTGTAAATTAGATCTATGCATGTTTCTCTTGGGGTCCTCTTCATTTTCTATGTTCTCTGGGGTTGTGACTTTTAGGCTGACTTTTTTTTTTCTTTGAGTGGGTATGTATGATACTTGTCTTTCTGGGTCTAGGTTACCTCACTCAATATGATGCTGTCTAGATCCATTCATTTTCCTGCTAATTTCAAGTTGTCATCATCATTATTATTTTACTGTGTAGTATTCTGCAAATGTAGAACATCTTCTTTATCTATTCTTTGTTTGAAGGGTATTTAGGTTTTTTCCAGATTTTGGCTATGAGAAATAATGCTTCTGTGAACATATTTGAGCCCATGTCCGTGTGGTATGATTAAACGTCATTTGACTATATATATCCAAATGTGGTATTTCTGGATTTTGAGGTAGGTTGTTTCCTAATTTTGTGAGAAATAATTGCCATACTGATTTTGAAAGCAGCTATACCAGTTTGCACTTCCCCCTGGAAATGGAGGAGTGTTCCCTTTGCCCCACATCCTCTCCTGTATAAGTTGTCATCAGCGTTTATGATCTTGATCATTCTTGCAGGTGTAAAATGGAATCTCAGAATTGTTTTGATTTGCATTTCTCTGATGGCTAAGAGTGTTGGGCATTTCCTTAAGCCTCTTTCAAATATTTTAGATGCATCTGTTGAGAATTCTCTGTTTATATGTGTACCCCACTTTTGATTGGATTATTTCTTCTGTTGATGACCAATTTCTTGACTTTTTTGTATATTTTGGAGATCTGCTCTCTGTCTGATGTTGGGTTTGTGAAGAAGATCTTTCCAATTCTTTTTTTTTTCATTTTGCGTTTGCATCTGAAGATCATATTTATTTTTTAATTAATTAATTTATTTATTAGAGATTTCTGTCTCTTCCCCGCCCTTGCCTCCCATTTTCCTCCCCCTCTCCCAGTCATGTCTCCCTCTCTCATCAGCCCAAAGAGCAATCAGGGTTCCCTGCCCTGTGGGAAGTCCAATTCTTTTGGGCTGCTGTTTTGTCTTGTTGACCACGTCTTTTGCTTTACAGAAGCTTCACTGTTTCAAAAGATCCCATTTACTAATTACTGCTCTCAGTGTCTGTGCTACTAGGGTTATATTTAGGAAGTGGTCTCCTGTGCTAATGCATTCAAGTGCACTTTCATGTTGAGGTCTTTGATCCATTAGGACTTGAGTTTTATGCATTGTATTAGATATGAATCTATTATCATTCTACATGTTGATATCCAGTTATGACAGCACCATTTGTTGAATATGCTTTTTTTTCCATTTTATATTTTTTGCTTCTTTGTCAAAAATCAAGAATTCATAGGTGTTTAGATTGGTATCTCTATCTTCAATTCAGTTCCATTGGTCCTCCTGTCTGTTTTTATGCCAATACCAGGCTGTTTTCAGTACTGTAGCTCTGTAGTACAGTTTGATGTCAGGGATTGTGATGCTTTCAGAACTTCCTTTATTATACAGGATTGTTATGGCTATCCTCTTTTTTTTTTGTCTTTCCATATGAAGTTGAATATAGTTTTTTCGAGGTCTGTGAAGAATTCTGCTAGGATTTTGATAGGCATTGCATTGAATCTGTAGATTGCTTTTGCTAAGATTGCCATTTTTACTATGTTAATTCTACCTACCCACGAGCATGGGAGATCTTTCCATTTCTGGTTTCTTCTTCAATTTCTTTCTTCAAAGATTTAATGTTCTTTTTTACAGATCTTCCACTTGTTTGGTTAGAGTTACTTCAAGATAATTTATGTTATTTGTGGTTATTGTTGTTGAAATAAGGAGCGGTGGAGCTGCGTCCCCAGCACCCCAGCCACCCATACAGCTAGCTTTACCCGAAATAATTACACGGACACTGTATTCTTTTAAGCACTGCTTGGCCCATTTCTACCTAGCCTCTTCTAGGCTAACTCTTGCACCTGGACTAACCCATTTCTAATAATGTGAGTAAGCACCCCAAGGTGCGCTTACCGGGAAGATTCTAGCCTACATCCATCTTGGGTAGGAGCTTCATCGTGAGAGTGCCTCAGAGAGCAGAGCTATCCTGTCTGCCTGAGAGACAGGAGCATGGCGTCTCTCTCTGAGGTGTCTGGCTCTGAGAGGAACTGCGTGAAGTCTGAGATCACTTCCTCTTCCTGCCAGCATACTATTCTGTTTACTCCACCCACCTATGTTCTAACCAATAAAATGGGCCAAGCCAGTTTCTTTATTAGCCAATGACCTTCCTCCATAATATTGTGAAGAGTGATGTTTCTTTGATTTCTTTCTTAGCCCATTTATCATCTCCATAAAGAAGGTCTTCTGGATTTTTTTTTGTGGTGGCTTTTTAAATTTTACATTTACATTTTTAAATGTTTAAAAATAATAACAGACATTGTGGTCACAAAACATATGGTATTTGACAACGTGGCTTTTTGCAGAAATCAAACTTGGATGAACCCAGCATCTTGGCTCAGTAAGAAGTAGTTAGATTTCATACCTTGCGTAGTTATAGTGAGTCTCAATTTTTAGTACTCAGACAGGATGGGATGAAGGTCAATGCATGCTGTGAAATTGTCACTGGGCAACTCTTTAGGGGAGTTGGAAAGATGAAATTGCGAAGGACATAATTAAAAAAAAGACAGCAATAGCTAAAAATCACTTTTTAAATAACAGACAAAAAAATGTAACAGTTTTCTTTTTCATAAATGACTATTACCTCAGGGAGTATTTATTGAGATCCTGATTTTGACAAATGGTTTTATGAGCAGGCCAATTAGCGTTATATCTGAGCATGTGAACTGGGTTTCTAAAACACCACATTAGAACTACTGAGTCATTACACATGTGCACGCTCATTGCATTATCTGCATTGCTGTCACAGTCAGCAGTGTCTGTGCTTAAGGCCTGTTTCATAGTGTTGAGATTTTTTTTAAATACTTAACTCCAACTAAGCTTTTTCCTTTTGCAAGTGGCTTTTTTTTTCTTAAGCAGAAGTACAAAACTAACTACAAGACTCCAGCAACCCATTTGGAATCTACTTAAAGTTTTAGGCCCACTTGATAGGTTGCAGATTACTAACTAATTAATTATTTAAAACATAAGGATTTTGAAAGATAATCCATAACAATACATGAGTTTTTCATATATTTTAGAAAAACAAATAAAATTATTTCACAATCGTTCTCTTTGAATCTCAGAATGAGCATTGTTAAATCATAATATAATAAATATTAATGCATAAACTCATAAATTGAAAATAAAGTTAAAGACCGAAACTGTATAGTTTAATTATGTGTGCCAACCTAACTGGACTTACATGCCCCCAAAAAATGTTGGGTTTGTAAGAAAATTTTTGAAAGAGATTAATTTTCAAATACTGCTACTGAGTAAAGATCTATTTTTCCTAAGAGAAGAAGGACTTATTTAGGTCTTTGGGGCTTTGGTAGAACAAAGAAGCATAAGAAAGTGTGACTAATATCTAGCTTTGAACTAAAACGTTTCCCATCTCTTAGGCACATCAGAGCATTGGCTTCTTGTACTGGTAATTACATCACTGTCTGGTTCTCATATCTTTGGGCTTAGGCTGTTTTTTACACCCAATTTCTTGTTTCTTCTCCCAGTGAATGGTAGACTGAGGTTTTCCTCACCTGGATAATCACATTGAGTCAGTTTTCCTTTGAAATCTCTTCGTTCATATCTGTGTCTAATCTTTATTAGTATTCATAGGGATTCTATTCTTTCTGTTTCTCTAGAGAGCTGTGACTAACATAAAAATCAGCAAGAGGCTGGCGGTGGTGGTGCATGCCTTTAATCCCAGCACTTGGGAGGCAGAGGCAGGTGGACCTCTGAGAGTTCAAGGCCAGCCTGGTCTACAAAAGCTAGCTTCAGGACAGGCTCCAAAGCTACAGAAAAACCCTGTCTTGAAAAACCAAAAATAAAAGAAAATAAAATAATAAAGAATCAGCAAGAAAGTTCTTAATACCAAATTCCTAAAGTAAAGCTGTGAAGGAGAATAGATAAATCCCTTTATATTTATGCTGAAGAAAATTAAAAATAGAGTGAGAGAGACATATTGCCAATTATATATATTGTACAGAGTAAAGAGATACTATAGAATAGTATTTCAGACTGAATATTAAGCATTACCAGGGAAAAAAGCAAAATGTTAAAATTATCAATTAAATACTTGTCTTGAACCTTCAAAACAATGCAAGTAAACAAAGTACACTTTGAAAGATCCAAGTATACATCTTCAGAGAAGGTCAATAGAGACATCTAAAGACAACTAATCCCCCTGTTGTGGGAATGCTACAGTTTTGATCTATTTGTATGATCAGAAATGAAGCAATGTACAAGAACTTTATTCTGATAATCAAAAAGAAAGAACATCACATATTAAATGTCTTTATCTGATTGAAGATTATTTATTATAGGCATCTGCTACCTAGACCATTTAATAGATTATTGGTTTAATTGAGTAAGCCATGTCCTTAGTTAGAATGAACTCTTTTGTATAAAATTACAATGAAAATGTAGAGAAAATCCAAGAAAAATAACTCACACCTATAATCTGTTTTTATTTTTTTCTCCTTTGTAGGATAATTGTTTTGAGATAATATCACACTCTAGCTCAGTTTGGCCTAAAACTCATTAATTAGTCCAGGCTACCCTCAACCTGTTTGCAATCCTTCTATTTCAGAGACAGAGTGTGATATTATCTCAAAAAAATTATTCTACAAAGGAGAAAAAAATAAAAACAACCAAACCAGAAAACATTTGTAAGGGGATAAAACACATTCTCTCTCTCTCTCTCTCTCTCTCTCTCTCTCTCTCTCTCTCTCTCTCTCTCTCTCTCTCTCTCTCTCTCTCTCTCTCTCTCTCACACACACACACACACACTTACACACAAACCAAGTATGTGTGTGTGTGTGTGTGTGTGTGTGCCACCCATCCTTAGACAAAGTCAACAACTTGCTATTCCAACGTCCTTATATAAATACTGGAGGAATTACTGAATTAGAAATGTCATTTACCATGTTTAGAATCTAATAGAAAATATAGAAATACAGATCCAGAAGGCAGAATTACAAATCACACAAAAGTCAACTTTTCTGGTATTTTCTTTTCTCTGTAAGGCATTGAATTCATACAGAGCATTGTCTAATTCGCCAGCTATTGTACAATGAGCATCAGCCGAGGAGAACATGATAGTGAGCCCATACATTAGTGAAGAGTGCCTTCTTCTGTATACCACATTTTCTCAAGCATGGACAGCCTACTAAAAGTCTTGAATTACTCAAAATTTCCTTTCATTAAAACAATGACTTTCAAGAATATTTTTCTTCTTGGACATTTGACTTATCTTCCTTTCTGGTTGTCTAGAGAAAATGCAAATGATTCACCCTGGCACCAAGACCATCTAAGTCCTCAACCATACATTGCTTATAATAAAAATTCTGACTTTGTGTTTTATTTACAGCCAATTGCTCATAAGTTAAGTAGTTATACAATGTAACTTTCATTCTCTCCTTCCAAAGGTAGTGTATTTTAAAATCTTGTACAATTTCCTTCTTGATTCTTTTCAGTTTGCTTTTGTGTTACAAACATAAAAAGAAAAACTCAGCTATTATGCATGATTTGGCAAGAAAATAATGCAATTATGTCTATAGAATCTAATTTTCTGAAACAAATTTGATAAATATTCATTTGCTTAAGTATTTTCTATATTTGTCCATTGACGTCATTGAGTCATCAAAACCAGATATTGGGTATTTGACACTGTAAAATAGTCTAATTCATTTTGAGATTGATTTTTTCTTTTAGTTTTTCTAACATGCTAAATTGATGAGTTATGGAGCTTAAATCACCATATCTAATATATTTCTGTATCCCATGTGTGGGGAGCTTACAGGCAACCTGTAACCAACAATCATCTCATCCAAACAAAATACAATATTTATTTTAAGTTCTTCCTTGCTATAAATAGGATTAGTAGACCACAGATATCCTGTTTCCATCTTCATGTGTTATGGGGGAAGGTGGCCTTTTGCTTTTGATATTATGAATATAAGCACAAATTAATGTGTGATCTGTATCCTACTCCATCCTCTAAGTTTTTTTCTTACTGTCATCCTTATTGTATCCTTGTTTCTATCCTTTCAGAGTATGATGACAAGAAACAGTGGATTAGTAGTTAATTTTGGACTGGGAGAGTTGTGTATATTTGTTGTTTTGAAATTCATAGTAGCAGTAAATCAGCATTTTATTACTTACCTGAATTGCTGCAGTAGAATATCTCTTTAAAAAAGTCTAAAAAGGGGTATTTATTTGGGCCCACACTACATCAAAACAGTCCATCATTTCAGAGAACACAAGGCAGCAGGAGCATGATTCCATCACTTGTACTGTGTCCATCGTCCAAATGCCGAGAGAGAGAGATAATGGCATTGCTCAGATAACTTCATTTTCCTTATCTAGTTTAGGGCTCCAGTCCATCGAATGGTGCTATGCAACAGTAAGATGGGTCTTTCCATCTCAGTTAACGCACTCTAGAGACTTCTGCACACTATAATATTAATCCACCCAGTTGGCCCTCAAGACCAAAAATCATAAACCAAAATGATGTAGAATCTACAAATATGAACTTTCCTGATTCTGTCTTATGTATTTGTTTATGTTTATCAACATTGATTCTCAATTACTACATTTATATATTTTCATCAATATATTCTGATTGTGGTTTCTACATGTATTTCATATGTGGTTTCTACATGAATTTTAAATTCTGGTAAACTGATTTACCTCTCTCAATAGAACAGATGTTAATACATTTAATACATTTGGGTATTTGCTAAAATAATGCAAATTGATAGGTAGGTTTAAAAAAATAGAGGGAGAGACTAGGTGACAAGATGGTATAGAGGAATTAGGGAGAGAATAGGGTTAAATATGATACAAATAAATAGTAGAAATGTATGGAATTCTCAAAGAATTCATAAACACATATTAAAATTAGGTAAATAGTACAATAAAACAATTTCATTTGGGAGGAGTTTTGAAACAATTACGTCTATGTAACTTAGGCATATTACTCAGAACATATAACCTTGACTAATTCATACTACTTGTTGTATAATTTTCATTGCATGTTTAAAGGATACATATTACCTCACTCAGGATGTTTTTTTCTAATTCCATCCATTTGCATGCAAGTTTCAAGATGTCATTTCTTTATTGCTTGGCAGTACACTAATTTGTAAATGTGCCACATTTTCTTTATCCATTCTTCAGTTGAGGGGCATTTAAATTGTTTACAGGTTCTAGCTACTACAAATAATTTTTCTGTGAACATAGTTGACCAAATGTCCTTGTAGTATGATTGAGAATCTTTTGTGTATATGTCCAAGAGTGGTGTCGCTGGGTCCTGAGGTAGGGTGAATCCCAATTTTCTGAGAAATTGCCATACTTATTTCCAGAGTGATTTTAGAAGTATACATTCCCACCAGCAATGAAAGAGCGTTTCTCTTATGGTCTGTACTTGCTCAAAGGTGGATTCTAGCTGTAAAGCAAAGCATATTGAGCCTATAGTTTATAATCCTAGAGAAGCTAAGTAACAAGGTAAACACTAAGAAAAACATACATAGATCTACCTGGGTAAAGGAAATAGACATGATCACCTGACAAAACTGGGAGGTTAGTGGTAGGGGTAGAAGAGAGGGTGGATGAGGAAGGGAGAAGAGGAAGGGGAAGGAGAATTTGAGGGAACAGGATAGTCGAGATGAAGGAAGGACAGTGATAGGAGCAAGGAAAGAGATATTTTGATTGGAGGAGTCATTATAGGCCTAACAAGAAAATTTCCCAGGAATCCACAAGGATGACCCCAGCTTAAACTTTATGCATTAGAGGATAGTATGCCTGAAAAGACATAATATATATATATATATAGAGCCTTCATCCAGCAACTGATTGAAACAGAGACAGAGACCTGTGTCAGAGCGCTGGACTGAGCTCCCAAAGTCCATATGAAAAGTGGGAGGAGTGAGAATATGAACAAAGAGGTCAAACCATGATTGGGACACCCATTGAAACAGTTTACCTGACCTAACAGGAGCTCACTAACTCCAGCTAGACAGGGAAGGAAACAAAACAGTTCCAAACTAGTCCCGCTTAAAATGTGGGTGACAGTGGTATGGCTGGGCAGATTGTGGGGCCACTACCAATAGCATCAGGATTTATCCCTACTGCCTCTCCTAGATTTTTGGAACCTATTCTTTTTAGAGGGCTACCTTGCTTAGCCTAGATATAGTAGGGATGGGCTTTGACCTTCCCCAAAGCCTCTGTGGAGTGGTTGGAGTGGTGGGGTGGGGGTTAGGTGGAGGAAATGTGAGGAGGGGAATGAATAGGAACTGGGATTGGTACATAAAATGGAAAAAGATAGTTTGTTTTCTTTTAAAAAATAAAATAAAGGATGCTTATTTAGCTTTCTTACTTTTATAGTTTAATTTTTATTTTTTCCTGATGAATAAGTGCCTTATTTCCAAGTATTTGACTATGTCTTCCTCTGGTGTTCTTTAACCCACCAGAATTTTTTTCTATTATAGAATGTAAACTAAGAATCAAAATTCAATGTTTTTTGAAAGAAAACTCATTAACCCCAATGTCATTTATGAATAGGTCAAGAATTTTCTCGATGTTCTATAAGGATGGCACTTTCATGTATTGGGTTTCTGTTGATCTTGTTCTTCCTACATCAATAATTACACTGTTTTAGATAATGAGGTGCAGTTAATAATTGAAAGCACATACAAAATGCTCAATGACCACTGAATTCCAAATAACTGTAATGGGCTTCTCTCTTTGATTTACAGCATACATAAAACTTGTCCTTCTTTTAATCATGAATATTTTAAGATTCCATGGCACTCATCCCACTCTACTTGGCTATGTCCTTCATGTTTTGTGATAAAGCTTTTCTGGAGCTCTTGAGTTCTAAAAATACTCCTGTTTATAATAGTTTTTCCCTCTTGTCATTTAGACATTTGTATACTACAGTTTTTCTTAGGTATTTGCCAAAATAATTTGTTCAAATTTTAGTATTCAGTAGTTTCACTTTACTACATTTCAGACATATTTCTTGTTAATGGTTTAACATATTTTATAGCCAGACTGATAAGATTTTACCTCATATTTTTATCTACACACATTATTTTATCTATGATATATTTTATTTATTTATCATTATATTGTTAGATTCCTGTTTTTACAGTTAATATTATTTTTCATTCCTATTTGCCTATTTTGAAGTAGTTGATTTAATTTTTATCTCCCATATAAATAAATATATATTCTTCATATATACACCTATATTTGTCAGTTTTCAAATGTGCACATTGATTTCATTGTTCTCTAATTCCTCAACTTTCCTTCTTCTCTCTCCATTTCTTTTTTCCTCAATCCCTTTCTTTTCTTATTTCTCCCATTTTTACTTTCATGTCTTTTTTAAATAGAGAAACTGCTCAATTATTCCAAAGAATATGAACATATGGGGAATCTGTTGTCAGAAATTCTTTCTAAAATAAGATTACTATCTTTTATTTAGAGTTGATTGTACCTTTCGTGAAGTCAGAAACAAAGTCCAGTGTTGTCTTGCATACTGCTTACTCAATCTCCACGAAGGGAACATCTTATGTTGCTAAATAATACACTATCAAAATATCAAACACTACTACAAAAATACTGATAAAAAATATAACTGTGGTTTGTAGCTTTGCAGGCATGTTTGCTGCTGTTTGTTGTGTGACTTCTGTTTCCCAGGGGACAGGAAGTGAGATGTCCCAGAGACAATGACACAGACTGGGAAAGATTCCAATGCAGAAGCTCCTTATTGTAAAATGGTTGGGGGGGATAGGTTTATGGGCTTAGGGAAATTAAGCTGCTGCAGGAATGTTCTGGTTGGTCCTTTAGAAACTGGTGGTCACTACTGGTGTGTTATTACTGATAGGAGTGTGTGTGGTCTGCTGACTGGTTGTCTTAGCCAATTTTGTTTATGCATGGTGACTTTGCTAGCGCTTGCTTATGCTGGCATTATTGGCCTGCCTCACTGGCTCAATGTATGTAGCCAATTCAGATTTCACCAGTTTGACATCATCAGTTGAGTGTGTACATGATTTCATGCAGTTTCCTCCAATTTGGTGTTATTATTTATCACGGGGCATTTCTTTCCTGGTCCTGTTTATTTTATTTTATTATTTATTTATTTACTTATTTATTTATTTTAATTGAAAAAAATTTTCCACCTCGTCCCCGCCTCCCATTTCCCTCCCTCCTCCACTTTTCCCCTGCCTCTCCAGTCTGAAGAGCAATCAGGGTTCCCTGACCTGTGGAAAGTCAGTGCCCCCTCTCCATCCTGGTCTAGGAAGGTGAACATCTAAACTGGCTAGGCTCCCACAAAGCCAGAACATGAAGTAGGATCAAAACCCAATGCCATTGTCCTTGGCTTCTCATCAGCCCTCATTATCCGCCATGTTCAGAGAGTCCGGTTTTATCCCATGCTTTTTCAGTCCCAGTCCAGCTGGCCTTGGTGGGCTCCCATAGATCAGCCCCACTGTCTCCGTGGGTGGGTGTGCCCCTTGTGGTCCTGACTTCTTTGCTCATATTTCCTCCTTTGCTCCTCATTGGGACATTGGGGCTCAGTCCGGTGCTCCAGTGTGGGTCGTGTCTCTATCTCCATCCATGCCGTGAGGTTCTTTATTTATCTCTAGAAACCTGTTTATTTGTTGTCTGTGTGCCTCTTCCTTGATAGGCATGTCCTTTGTTTGAGTGGGAAAATTTTCTACTATGGTTTTGTTAAAAATATGTTCTGTGCATTGCCTGGCATTTCTTCTCCTTTTTCTGAATTTATTATCCCTAAGTTAGAACTTTCCCTAATGTCCCAAATTCACTGGAAGATCTGAGTCCCTTTTTTTCAGATTTAAAATTCTCTTTGACTGAGCTATCCATTGACTGAGCTACCCATTTTTTCTACCTTATTTCTAAGACTTGAAGTTCCTTCTTTCATGTATTTTAAATTGTTGATGAGACTTATGTCTTATATCCTGAACTTTTCATTTTTGGTTTTATTTCATTTTTAGTTTTTCTTAGTTTTCTATTTCTTTGCTAAGTTATAGATTTATGCCTTGAATTATTTTCATTATTTTACTCACCTGTTTTTTTCCATGTCTTCATTAAAGCATGTAATGATACCTGCTTTAAAATCTTTGAATGTATTCATAATTGCATTTTTGATGTCATTGTTTTGTGTTTTAGTTAAATTGAGTTTCTTAGAGCCTATGACAGTGTGGCTTCTGGCTTTTGGAGAGGGCTTATTTTCTTAGATGTTTATGTTCATGTTTTGGCAATGGGATCTAGGCATTTGGAATTACACTGTTTGGGACGCTACATGATGTAGATTCCTGATCTCACCTTTGTTGGGTGGGTTTGCCATTTTTTTGTTGTTGCCGTTACCTAACCTGGGTCCTAGCCAAGTATGAGGATGTGGTGAAGGACTGGGGTAGCCTGGTCTTCACCAAGAATTTGACACCCAAGAGATAAAGGTGGGTTAGGAAGAGGGACTCACACATGCAGCTAAAAATGAACTATTCTGCCACTATGGGGTTTCCTCCTTTGCCCGTGAATTTGCTTTATGTTTTCTTTAATAAGTCACGCATATGTATTTCTAGATTTCAATACATGGTATTCTATTTCTAATGAAATACAATTTGAAACTCTTTAAGCTGCTATCCCATCCACTTCTCTGCAGGCTTAAGAAAACATGACTACTGCCTGAAATCAGCCCAGAGCTGCGTGTTTGCCATCTGGTACACATTACTACTTAGCTGAATATTACCACAGCGCATGTTCTATGTAATATTTCCACCCTAGTGTGAGGTGTTTATCTGAAGCTGTAGGAATTTCTATTCTATGCTTATTCCTTACTACTTAGAATTTGAAAGAAAAGTATAAGATTGTTTCTAGCACTATAAATTTCTTCCTATATATGATGTTTATAGCTGAACATAATAAGTCAGTCAGTGGTCAAGGTTTTCTATCAAACAAACAACATATGGCACTCCTAAGTCTCCATTCGTAGGCGTGTGAATCTTGTCAACATTTTCCTGTATGTGTGTTTAAATTATGATGTTCCCACTAAAGACGCTTCAGTATCTATTATTCCCACTCTAGTCAGCACATCAGAGGTCTGACCATCTGACCTGCACCTGTATAGTAAATGAGAAAGCCCGCATGTGCTTATTAGCTCGTAACCCTATGCTAAGCCCACTTTATGTGGGAAGCAGCATGCAGTTACTTAGTTGTCTGGCTGTACATCACTGAAGAAGTATCTTAACTTTTTTATACAGGAATCTCTTTTTGAGGTTCCAAGGTAATAATAACAAAAGTGACAGGAAACCTGTCCTGAGCCCTTACTGGATGTGGACGCCTCTGCAAAGCACTTAACAAGTTGCTCCATTTCATTCTCACAGCAAGCCTGTGGGCTAGTAACATTATTATCCCCGTTTTACCAAAGAGAAAATTGAGGCTCATGGAGGTTTCCCTGTCTCTTGAAGGTTTTTGCAGCGATGATGGAGCTGAATCTTAAATGAGATGTGAATATCAACAATCTAAGACTCTGCTATGCCTTGGATAACTGCTTTTTAACCCCTTATATTTAACACAAGGAAAACAGTTGACTCTATAGTAAAATCACCATATTCAAGCATGTATTTGTATTTTATGTGAATGATAGCCTTTTTATAACCAAGTTCATTCAGAGTTATTTAAAAGGCAACAGAATCCTACATATTACTGTCAGAAGTGTGAAGATTTGGGAGGGGTGGACTATTGGTATAATGTAGCTTTTTAAATCTAAACAGAAGTATAAATGCTAGTCAGTGAAGCCTGTGTAACTAAGCAGAGGGCATCGAACACTAAAGAATAACATAAACCCTTATTACTAAACTGAACTGTTGGTAATTATAGAGAATTCTTTAAGAGGTAGTCTGAACAATCCACTAAATTATTTGCATCAGTGAATTCGGGAAAACAAATCTCATATTACACCAAATCAAGGTGGGGAGAATAAATGCATAAAGAACAATTAGATGAGGCCTAATGAACTCTTTAAAGGAATCCAAGGTGAGGTCAGGTTGTTATGGGATGTCTGCTTAGATCTTACTTTTAAAGATGGGAGCAGTAGGCTGGTTTCTTAGGAGAACTCATTGTTATACCTGGTCACATAACAAGAATGCAGTGCCTGTCAGTGATGGACAGTGTCGCAACAGCTTCACTGCATGGAAATTAATTTGAAGCTCTCTTCTCGAGACCTGCTATGTTCTGTTAACTGCACAGACACTTGATTGTGCTAAGCACATCTGTCCAACTCTGTAAGAGACACACAGCAGGGGAGAAGCTTCAGATTTCAGAGGCAAAGCTGTGGAAAATCTTCAGAGGAATGTTTTAGGCAAATGGTCATGTCAGTCAGTACCAGTTATTGTTAAAAAAAAATGGCCATGGAGTGAGTGACCACAAACATTCATTTCTCAGAGTTCCGTAGGCCAAGTGGTCCAAAACCAAGGTAGAACCAACATCAAAAGTTCCAACATAGGCCCATTATCTGGTCAACAGATTGGACGATCTTCAATATGTCCTAAGATGTAGAAACGAAGAGATGGTTAGCGGGACTTCTCATCTTTTAGACAAGGATACATTTTATTTCCAAGGGCTTCGTCGTCACAGTTTGATGAGAGCCCAGTATCCTCAGCATGACAACAATGGCTTCAGCATCTATATCACTTCATGCCAAGAGGAAGCAACATCATCATCAACAACAACAACAAAAATAAACGGATATTGATTATACAATCCCCCTCAAGGAGAAGTCCTCCAAAGACCTAAAGATATTCACCAGACAGTGTTTCCTAAAGTTTCCGTGCAGGAACTTGCAGATAACTTTCCAGATCACATCTGTAATTATAATCTGCCATAATTAAACCAGAATCACCTTTTTAAACACTCTGTATACAAATGTGTATAGACACTTCAGGGTTAAGCCTTCATTTAGTATTTACAGAGTGAAGAGGACAAATTTTATCATAATATCACCTTTTGCTTGATGTTCAGAATGATGGCTGTTTCCATATCAATTTATTTTGCAGCCATCATACTAATGTCTTAAAGGAAGATGACCACCCAAATTGATGTCTATATCTAAACGTTTAGCAATACCAATAGTATTTGCCATTAATTCTTTGAAAATACTAAAGGCTATTATTCACAGCAGTCAGTCATTCATACACGTCACAAGCAATCCCCACTGTAAAAATACAAGATAAATAACAGTATCCATACACTAAAAAGGACTAAATTCAGGCCCAGAAAGGTCAGATATTTTTGTGACGTTTCCATAAAGAGTAATGAAGAGTACTAAAGGAAACCCATTTTTTAAAAAGGAAAGTTTAGATTGTTTTTCTTTTTGTTTTTTTGTGTTTTGTTGTTTTGTTTTTGTGTTTTTTGTGTTTGTTTGCTTTTGGTTTTTTTTTTTTTTTGTTTGTTTGTCTGTTTGTTTATTTATTTTTGAGACACAATTTCTCTGTAACTTTGGAGCCTGACCTGGAACTTGCTCTGTAGACTCAGCTGGCCTTGAACTCACAGACATATGTGCTCTGCTGCCTCCCAAATGCTAGGAATAAAGGTGTGTGCCGCCAAACATACCTCTTACAAGATGTGTTGGAATTGCTAAATGTCATAAAGTAAGCACTAGATATTCTTATTTTCCTTTTCGTATTCCCTCTGCTCAGGAAATTGTGTGGATTTTCCCCTTTTACCTTTATTTGAGTAGTCAGGTAAATAAGATTTTAATAAATCAGAAGCCACAAAAACTGTTTCTTTGCTAGACTTGTATAAAAAACAATACTGAAATAATTAATAAAGGAGAGGGGTAGATTAAGAAAGTATAAAGTGGTCTGACATAACAGTGATTGCTTGTTACATTAGCATAATATAAAGCAAGACATAAACCCTGATTGAGGTTTATCAGACTTTCAGCTCTATTTATTAACTACTGGGGTGGGAAATAAAAGGTCTGAGAAAAAGGGGTCTACTTGTTCTACAGTTTCCCCACTGTCACACCACTGTAATTCCAGTTCAATTTCAGACTAATGTCCATTTAGATGTCTGAGCTGACCGGAAGATGGCAAGTTAATCTTGCATAGTACATTGAATACTAGCTGCAAGGTGATTTTGCCTCTTTTTCAATATTTGACTTTATAGAATGATCACAATCATGTAGGTGAAACTTTGCAAAGTATGACACCTCACTTCTCTAGGAAACACAAACTAATAGCAGACACCCTGATCCCATGTATGATACAATCTTTCTACTCCCTCTGCTGAAATGTTACCTGAACAATAGGTGTATGAACTAGACTATACAGTTTTGATTGATTGTAACTTTTATATTTGCCTCTGTCTTTTACAAATTTTTCTTGATAAGGAGTAAATGTTATTCTTATCTCTGGCTATAAAGACAAATGTTTGCGGATATTTCTTAGGTATTATGCTGGTGTAGTAAACAGAATATTGTAGGTTCTCCTCCAATAGCCATGACTTCTCTATCATTAAATAGTTAGCATTTTTCTAATAACAGAATGGTGACGCTCTTTTGTAGCAGGTAATTAAGTTCAAATAGAGAGCACACCACCAAGGCATGTGTGCTATTATTGTACCTGTTGGGCCACTATACCATGCCGGGGTTGATGTGGTTTACAGGCATTGTAGTTGAGTGGGACTGTTGATTGCCTTCCTCATTTGAAAGTTTACATGATACCTTCTGTTGCCATAAAAACTTGTTTTCAGGGAGGCTCAACAACATCACTGCCCAAATGTGAGTTGAACAATGATAAGATCTAGAAACATGCCATTCCACAAACCTCAATCCTACCTTCAGAATTTTAGTTTCAACTGAGTAAAGCTAGGAGGAGGAGAGATAGATGATCCTCCACAGGGAAGAGTACACAAGTTGTTTATCTAGCACCAAAAGGTTGTAATGGCGTAATCGAATGCAGACGGATTGTAATGAATGCAGACAGCTTTAATGGGGAAATAGACTTACAGAACCACATTTCCAGTGGAGACCAGGAAAGCAGAATAAGCGGCTGGGAGCATGCTCGCCAAATTTATAGGCGAGTCCTAAGGGGCGGAACTTATCCCTACAAAAGGTCAGTCCAAAAACATGCATGAAATTAACGTTATATGTTTTTAAGTGGTTATATTAAGAATATAAATATATGTCTATACAAATACATACATGCATATAATAACACTTAGTGAAAAAAGAGGCCATGGATTTGAAGGAGAGCAGAGTGGAGTATATGGGAAAGTTTGAAGGGAGCACAGGGAAGGGATACATATTCTAATTAAATTATAGTCTCAAAAATAAAAAAAAAGAGCAGTGGGTGTGAATAGTACATAATGACAGAGTAGGTGTTCAGTGTAATCCCCATAAATTAATGTCTACAAGAATGCAAAGTCTGAAGGGTGACAAAAATTCATACTGGCAACAACTGGGAGGAAAGAAAGAAATGGAGAAAGTGAGGGTGGGTGATACAGAAAAGCACTTGACAGTTTTTCTCTGATTTCCCTAAGAATACATCTGTATGCTGTTGGATTGGACCATGATTTAGAGTGCTGTGGATCCAGGTTTTCATAGAGCTAAAGCAGAAAGTGAGTAAAGAAGTCTGAGAAGGCCATCTGATTCAGTTAGCATAAACAAATGGCTTGTAGTCATTCCTTATCTCCTCAATACTCACATCCTGGGAAACCATTTGCAAAGCAATGTGCAAGGCAAGGACCAAGCTATGATGTGAATTGATCCAACATTTCACATTTATGTTTTTTTTTTTAATTTGGAATACATTTGAAATCCTTTATCCATCTTTTCCTAAGTGGTCTGCATAAGTGCTTCGGTTTTCTTCTTTCCTTTAGTTAGGGGAGCTTGATTGTTAAGGCATTGTTTTCTCTTTTAGATAACACTTAGTTGGCTCGGGTTTTCTAACTGAAGCAATGGGGTCAAGACGCAAGGTCAGACCTGACAATTCAGATCGTTTGAGTTCCTAAATGACTTGAAGTTAAAAAGAAAAAAAAATAGAAGAGACTTTCTTCTACTTAGACACTTTAACGTGTAAATAATTAACCAGATGTCAAAATTAGTTGCAGCTGGGTCTATTTTTCTACCTCCCCTCCCCACCTCCGCTGCCCCGCGTGGTATTCTTGTGCACAACTGAATCCTGAGTAGGGAGATATTCTACAGATACTAGGTTTTCTTCTCCTGAGAGATGATCCTTTCCACAGCCCTGCCATTCTAATTTTATGAATTAAAACAAAAATGATGACTTCACTTAATCATTCTTACATATAAATTACCTTTCACAAGTGAAAAGTATTTTACACTAGGATTAAAAAATTATAAGGTTACTGGTAGCTATCTAAAGAAGTTAACTGAGGGACTAGAGAGATGGTTCAGAGGTTAAAGCACTGACTGCTCTTGCAGAGGTCCTGAATTCAATTCGTAGCAAGCACATGGTGGCTCACAAACATCTGTAATGAGATCTGGTGCCCTCTTCTGGCCTGCAAGCATACATGCAGACAAAATGCTATGTACACAACAAATAAACAAATCTTTAAAGATCAATTTTCTAATGGGAAAGACTTTGTTGACTCCCCTGGGAAGCCTTACCATCTCAGGGGAGTGGATGGAGCAGGGTGGGGGAATGATGAGGGGAGCAGGAAGAGGGGAGGGAGTAGGAACTGGGATTAGTATTTAAAATAAGAAAAGATTGTTTTAAAAAATTTTAAATGCTGCAGGGGCTGAAAAACTAATGTAACTGATGTAAAAGTTTCTGGAAACAGACTTGTGTAAAGTTGTAGATATTCTTATGCACAAGTTTGTCATGGGATTCAAGACATACCAATGACTATTTTAAATGTGTGAAACTCCTGAAATGTCCATATGAATTAGGAAAATGAAAGCATAACTTACACAGAGAACATCCAAATGCTGATTCAGAGCTTGCATCTTTATTCCTGTGGCCACATAGAAGATGATTAAAACAGTGCTCGTTATTTAGAAGGTAAACCATAGACCCTTTATACAGTTCTCCTCCTTCATCTGCCACCAGGCCATGAGGGCAAAGGGGACAGAATCAGCAGGCTGGGACTTGACCAGTCCGTAGACACAGTGGAATAGCCTTCAAGAATACAGCTTCAGTGAGGCAGCTCAGCTTTATTCCATAGTATAGGGAATATATAGGATTGGGGATGGTAGCTGGGATATTACCCAATTTTCATTAAGTGGCACATTCCTATCATATATCTGGATTAGCAGTAGTGCAGTGCTATCAAAATAGCTAGAGCATGTTACCTAATTATCATATGGACATGAGGAAAGAGCACTTGCAGGGAACTGTGTCAGGAATTACACTGGATAGAGATAAGTCAGGAATCTAGTGGCATTCTCCAAATAAAGTCAGATAGAGTAGGAATCCATCCATTAGGAGTAGGAAGACATTCATGTCACTGATCTCAGGGAGAGAGCTGCCAGGTCATGGTAGACTGCAGCCTATAGCCAGAAGGACCTCCCAACACTCTTCTACAGTATCTCATGCAAAGCAGTAGCAAACAGATATTTGGAGGCACCAATGACCTAAGACACAAAATATTGCTTTTGCTTATAATGATGAGAATATCAAAGATTAGAGTTTCATAGACTGTAGGATCTAAAAGCATGGGAGGCATTTTAGTCTTTAAAACATAAGATTAAGAGGGGACATACCATAGGCCAGACTAAAAGATGAATACTGGGTTGGGAAAAAGCCCTTTCTTCTTGTCTGGAGATGGAGTTATTGGTGCCAAAATTATATCATTATATCTTTTGTTTGAGGAGCTCCTCACAGTCTTTTCATTAATGATAGACGCAGGGGCCCAATGACGGGAGTTAGTGTGGATCCTCGCCTGAAGAGCACACCATACAGAGGTTGTAGAAACCGGCTCAACATGGCATGGTACAGGTATGAGGGCGCTCTCCACATGGCCTAAGACAGGGTGCCCTGTGATCTGTTTACTTTAATCCTGCTAGATGCCTTTTTTTGAGGAGCTCCAAGGATGGGCGACTTATGGAAGAATAATCCCCAACCTACGCAGGGCCCTGGGAACCCTAGGATGGGTAGGAGGAAGAAAAGGCCTGGTCCCCACTCAACCTAAGAATCATCGGCCCCTCTGTTCCCAGGGAGGTATTGCTTCTCCACTGAGGAGGGTCTCTCCTTTCTCGCCTTCTCCTTTAGATCTGACACCATGGTTGACTCTGACTGGTGCTCTCACGTAATAACTACCTGCCTTTATATAAGAGAAAGGGGGATCTGTTGGGAGCCGTTTCCCCCCTAAAAATCATTACAGGAACCATCACTCTGGGGAGTCTGCAGGGAACCCCACAACCATAATTGTGCTAAGAATAGTTCTATTGCCCCACACCCAATTAAAGCTGTTAATGGGTAAAAATAAATAAATAAATAAATAAACATAAGATTAAATAAGATTTGATCACAGTATACCTATGTCTTGTTTTTTGTAACCTCAACATAGTACAGATTTGTAAATTTAAAATATGCATTATAATCCTAGAAATTGCTCATATTTAATTATACGATGCTCATAGAGAATAAAATAAAAAAATCACTGAAAAGTAAATTTAGGGATTCAAGTTATAGCTCTAAAGCTGTGTGTGTCTGTAAGGTAGTGATATAGAGTTGGAAGCCAGACTTCTGCTTACTTTGATCTAAAATGCAAAGGAATCACTTTGGGTTTGCTCTTTTTCTTTGAGTCTGAAGATAGAGATTTAAGAGTCCCTAGCTAGTATGAATCATTCTGCTTTATGTGAATTATAGGGAGATTGTTTACTTAATTGTGTATATGCATATGAACTTGGTAACTTAGAAGAGATTTGTCGAGTTTATAGACACAGCAAAAATATAAATGAAATACATTTCTGTTCAGTACAGACTGAATCCTAGGAAAGGTACTGTCTCATTATAAGAACCTGATCTCCATGACAGTTCAATGAGAAGTTATTTTAGAAAGGTGCAGTGTCAAACTAATTATCAATCAGGAAATGGATCGCCCTAGAGACTACATGACTTGTTTGTGGTCATGAAGACAACTAAAGGGTCACAATCCAACCATTCTGACTCAGTGTTTGAAGCTCTTTATCAATACATCACATCGCACATTATCTTTGAATTTCCTTTGCCACTTTATTTCATGTTATCATTGAAATTTTTTGAATGAATTCAAAATATAATTATAAAAAGATGACAGCTTATTGCCCTTCATCTGAGAGTGATTTTTGAACAAAGACATTCATAAAAAATAATGCAATCATCTTCATGGATGCTATTTACAGATGTATAAATATTTCCTTTTTATTTTCTTTTAAAATGCTACCCCAGCATTCCCAGATAGTCAAACTAAAAGCTTTCTCTCCTCCACAAGGAGCCAGCAAATGTGCCACCTGACCTGTCTGCGGTGATTGAGGGGGAGATTTGTGTAGCTGTAGAGTAGGACATGGGTTTTCTGTAACTGAAAATAAGTCTCATCAGAAGACATAATTGTCTGAGTGACTAGCATAGCTCTGGGGCAGGTTGATGTGAGTTTGCATTACTTGGTGACAGGCCATGCTGACATCAGTGATGCAAGATGTCATTTACGGTAATGGAAATCTCTAGAAACATGGTTAAAATGCTTGCCACAGCTTATAATCATCATACAAAGCTGCAAGAAAGCTTTTTATGATATTATTATTGCCACAAGGGAGTTCTCTCCTGCCTCTTATCAAGGTGGCTACTCTGATTGCAAACCAGCGAAGCCACTAACTATAGAATAACTGTCCATGCTCTAACAGACATTAACAATTACAAAGCTAAGAAAACTGATAGCCACTTGTGGCTTCTGTATGTAAATAAGGTAGTTATTAGAGCACCCAGATCATCATGTTAAATTATGCACATCACCTAGTTCTGCTGTCTCCAGAAAACTGAGAGGTTAAGAATTAAAAAATTATACTAACCCTGTGGCACAAACCTAAGTTTTAAAAGCAGCATTCTCACCACCACATGACTGGATCATAAATTCACCAGAAATAGAAAAACCCCATAGGTGTAAGGACATCAGGGTTCTGTCACCCTGTGCCCTGACATTTGTAAAGTGTATACAATGAAAAACTCCTTCAAGCCCTGTATCTATAATCTGGAAGAATGGCTGCTAGATTATTTGTACTAATAGACAACTGTTCATGACCTGCAATTTATTCACTTTTAAGAACACTTCATTGGAGCAGTTTTTGTTCTTGCAATGACTTTTCCAAGGGAAATACATTGTTTAATTAAATATATTAAATTCTGCAAACTCATTATCTGAATATCTATATAGTTCCAGAAATGTACATTCTTTTATTTCTACATAATCATTATGCTTCATATTTATATATTCTAGATTCCTTCTATGATCATGGTTAGAAAATCAGTTTTATTAGAGCCCCTCCATCAATAATACTATCCATGGTGCTGAAAATATCTAAGAACACCTAGGAGCCTCATGGAAGAAATACAGCAGAGTCCTTTCCAAGTTAGTTTAATGTTGATTGTTTTTCACTTATGCTAAGCATACAAAAATGTATTTGTAAAAAAAAAAGTTGCTTAAAATAAATTGTTTTCTTTATATGCTTGAGTTTGTTTTCCAGCATTTTCATTTATATAAAACTTTAAAAATCATTAAAAAATAATAAATGATCTGAAAGACAAAGATTGCAAATAAATAATTTATTTCAAATGACATAACATATACCACCCAAACTATGTAAAGAAAGCAATGTCAATTAGGCAAGAAATAAGATCCATACTTAATTTCTAAGTCAAATTATACTGCTATAACAATTTGGCAGAAACTGTTAATTATAAAGAATAGGAATGATCTTTTTATAGTTCTAGAGACTGAATGTGCAAAAGTAAGATATCAGCAGATTTGCTGTCTGGAAAAACCTGTTAACTACTTATAAAGCATTGTGAAGTTGCTGTACCCTCAAAAAAAGAAAATGGAAGAAAAAGGAAATACAAATCACTATTCATTACCATGTAAAACTTCTCTTCTAAAGGTGTTAGTTAGCTCTTGGAGTTCCTGCACTATCCTACTGTGCACGGGGAATTTTAGCCTGGCTGTTTTGGAGAATATGCAGATATTCGAGTCCATTGAATTTTTAACAGGCTGCATTGGAGAAAGTGTGAAAAAATACAGTCCTTCCCTCCCAAAACACACTGTAAGCTCATCTATTATTTGCTGCAACAATTTTGCAATCTGTAGCAAAGACCCAAACTATTGAACAAATCAATCAAACTAATCGCCTCTCCAGAGAGGCGCAATCCTTCTTTCTCATGCCCCATGGAAGTTCAAACAATAGTGCATTCTGACAATTGTTAGAGTTTACACATTCATCACCCTGAAGCTGGTGATTGTACAATCAGACTTTGATAGAAATTACCTTCATTGCATATATTTGACAGAAATAAGCCTAACAAAACATCATGGCACTAATACACAAATGTAATGTGATCTGTGTTTTGTTTGACAGTCATCACAAAATCAGAGAGTTAAAATGGATTATGGGATTTAATTTGGGATAATGCAAAACTGTCTTAAGGTAGTATAACAAAATGGGTTTTAAAAAGTTAAATTCTTATGTTAATGGTGCTTTGTGTAATTATCTCACAATGACACTAATATTGGCCTTGTACCTGAATTTGGACTTGGCTCTTGGGTCAGGGTTGCTGCTGATCCCCTTACTAAGTATCAACACATCTTTAATGTTAAATTACACATACTGTTTCCTAAGTCATCTCCAAGATAAACACTTTTTTTCTAGTGTTTTTCCTATATCTGCAGTGGGTTTTTTCTGTGTGCCAAGGTTAGCAGATTTGGTTAGACTTTCCACAGAGACTTGGGGTTCTGTTTTATAGGAAAGAAAGGATGATTTTTCAGAAGCAGGTATTTATCTCTGTATGCCCGATCCTCTAAGTAGCTCTGACTAAATGGCTGCTTTGCTATCAGTCTTACTCATTGGTATGCTAGAAAATAGCTAAAAGAATTCTACTAAGTCCACTAAAAAACTCAATTGGTAAGGATTTACCAGTATTGTGTTTTCTCTTTATATACTTGATTAGTGGTAACTTACTCCCACCACACTCCCCACAGGTGAGTCAGTTATGCATCCTTATCCATAGGATACCAGGTCCATCACTGACAGCAAGAGAGTTCAAGATTTTGCAGTTTTTATTTTTTTGCTTTTATTTTTTCCCTAACCATTTCTTTTTTTCATGTTGTAATTGATTTTTTCTTTATTTATTTATTTATTAAAAATTTCCACCTTCTTCCCTTCTCCCATTTTCCTCCCACTCCTCCCTCTCCCTCCCCGACCCTCTCTAGTCCTAAGAGAAGTCAGGGTACCTACCCTTTGGGAAGTTCAAGGCTCTCCTTCCTCCATCCAGGTCTAGGAAAGTGTGCATCCAAACAGACTAGGCTCCTAAAAAGCCAGTACATGCAGTAGAATCAAAACCCAGTGCCATTATCATTGGCTTCTCAGTCATCCCCATTGTCACCCACATTCAGAGAGTCCAGTTTGAACACTCATCCATTGCTGGTGGGAATGCAAACTTGTGCAATCACTTTGGAAATCAATGTGGTGGTTTCTCAGGAAACTGGGAGTCAATCTACCTCAGGATCCAACAATTCCATTCTTGGGAACATACCCAAGAGATGCCCAATCATACTACAAAAGCATTTGTTCAACTATGTTCATAGCAGCACTATTTGTAATAGCCAGAACCTGGAAACAACCTACGTGCCCCTCAATGGAAGAATGGATAAAGAAGGTATGGCACATATACACATTAGAGTACTACTCAGCGGGAAAAAAAAAAGCATCTTGAATTTTGCATGCAAATGGATGGAAATAGAAAATGCTTTACTGAGTGAGATAAACCAGACCCTAAAAAGATGAATATGGTATGTACTCACTCATTAGTGGATTCTAGCTATAAACAATGGACATTGAGCCTATTGTTCATGAGCCTAGAGAAGCTAAATAATAAGGTGAACCCAAAGAAAAACATATATTTATCCTCCTGGATACTGGAAGTGGACAAGATTGCTGGTTATGGGGGTGGGTGTAGCGTGTGGGGTAGGGGAGAGGGGGAGAGACAAGGGAGAAGGGGAGGACTGGGGAGAGCTTGGGAAAGTGGGAAGGTTGAGATGGAAGAAGAGTAGATATGAGAGCAGGGAAGAAGATATCTTACATAAGGGAGCCATTTTAGGGTTGACAAGGGACTTGGCTCTAGAGGGGTTCCCAGGTGTCCAAAGGGAATTCCCCAAATAGGTCCATGGGCAGCAGAGGAAAGTTGCCTGAACTGTCCTTGTCCCATAGCCAAACTGATGAATATCTTGAATATCACCATAGAACCTTCATCCGGCGACAGATGGAGATAGAGGCAGAGACCCACATTGGAGCACTGGACTGAGCTCCCAAGGTCCAGATGAAGAGCAGAAGGAGGGAGAAGATGAGCAAGGAAGTCAGGACCACAAGGGGTGCATCCACCTACTGAGACAGTGTGACTGATATAATGGGAGCTCACCAAGGCCAGCTGTACTGGGACCGAATGAGCATGCAATCCCTAACCATTTCTTATGGATATCTTGTTTCTTAATGGAACTGCAAGCTAATGCCCATGTGGAGTAATCTGCAGTTCTGTTTACAGAGCACACCCAGAGAGATTCAGCTGGAAGTACTAAGCTCCTAAACTGTGGCAGCAGTGAAAATCTTAACTGAGTCTTAAAGAACAAGCATTCTTTGCTGAACAACTATCTAAGACGTGAGAAGAATCTGTCCTGTCAAAGAATGAGATTGGCTTTCTTTAAAATATAAATGTTCATGCTGCACCATTTACTTTGCCTGTAGCATCCTTTATCCTGATGTACAGTCTTCTTGATCCTCTATGCTTTCCTTTCATCCGACAATCCTAGCTCATGGGTGCTTGTCCATCCACTTTCTTGACTATTTTTGGTTCCTGTAGTAGATTCTTTGAGTCGCCCCTTATTCTATGTATAATTCGTTATAGCATGAATAATATTTTATAAGCATCATTTTAACTACACAACTTTATCTCTATCTTTTCCCAAATCCTCCAAAGACTAAAACAATGGGTTGGGTAGCATATATCCACACTTCGACAAAATTTCAGAATACACACATGCATGTGTTTGTGTGTGAGTGTTTGTGTGCGTGTTGATGTTTGAAATATCTACACTGGCATGGCTTATCTGATTAAAATGGAATGCTATTAAAATTAAGCTTTTACTATAAATGCAAACTGGAACTACCTGGGATACATAGTAATGCAAGGGATGTGTGCATGTTAGCTCATTCAAACTCACTGAATCCTTTGTCCCTCATGTGATTTCACTTGAATATATTACTTAGAAAAGAAGGATAAAGGTTAAATGTGGTCAGCCAATATGCAATATGAATAGGCTACGGACATTTTATGAAGAGATGTAAGATCTCTTTCTCTTCATCATGAAAGGGCCCATCAAGAAAGCAATTCTCAATAAAAAAGGAAAAGCAAAAGTTCATTTAGGAAATAATTAAACATGGACCTCCAAACTTTAGAACTCATGACCTATGTACATCTGTTGATTAAAGTATCTAGGATATGATATTTTCCTATAGTAGCTTAAACAGAAAACTGAATCTTCTTGTTTATAACTTTTAAAGATGTTGCCATAACATCTCTGAAGCACTAAATCATTGTTTAGTTGTAAGATACATAGAAAAATTAAACAATTTGGGAGGATCATCTCATGCTGGTTATTTATAGAAAGTTATCTTAATGATACTATTTCCAATGCCATTATGATGAAACAAACTTATCTTAGCCAGTGAAAAAAGAGATAACATTGGAAGGGAATAGACCAAAATGTGGTGAGATGGTATAATGCTGACCTATCAGAAAAGAATGAATTCAGAGAAAGTTTATCTTTAGGAAAATGTAACTTCAATTAAAAGTGCCTTCAGATACCACTGAATGAATAGACTGATGCAGGGGGACTTTGGGGACCAGTAGAAATTAAAACTAGTCTCATCAGTAATCAAAGGAACTGAACTAGGTAGATTGAGGTTCTTACAGAGGCTCCCAAAGGAGTAGGGAGTTGCCACAGCAAAGAGAATCTGCAATGATGTAGTTACATTTTATGAGCTAAAACATCCTTTTCTGCCCTCATCTCCATAATTTTATTTTCAGCTATCTTAGGGTATATTCCCAGAGTTTCACAAAGTAGCAGTTGTCTAGTTAAAGAAAACCAAGGCTATACAACTATACTTGGGCATAAATAAGTGTTGAAGGGCTTTTACAAAATGCACAAATTTGATTGTGTAGAGAAGGAAGGTATATTTTGGAGGAATTGAAGGAGAGTGTTAATATGATCAAAACTCTTTGTATAAAAGTTTCAAAGAACTGACTAAAAGAAAAAGACAATCACAGAGAATAAAAATTTATTATTACTCTTAATCTCTGAGCTTTCTATGATTAAGAAAGTTCTGAGATGGAGAAAAGAGCTCAATGCATATATTTCCTTTTCTTTTTCAGCTTCTTATACATATTTGCAATATTTATAATGTAGACAAAAATGAATCTGCATAATTTTAATGGAACATGTCTAATAGCTGTTTGGACCTTGCCAATTATCACCAAAAGTGTTAGGAAAGACTATCAAGAAAATGGATTCAATTTACCTCTCCTGGGAACACAGGGGTGCCTGATGATTCTTAGGTCAAGTGGGGACCAGGCCGATTTACTCTCCCCCTTACCCGTCCTAAGGTTCCCAGGGCCCTGTCTTAGGTAGGGGGATTATCCTGCAATAAGTTGCCCGTCCTTGGAGCTCCTCAAATAAAGGGCATCTAGCAGGATTAAAGTAAACAGAACACAGGGCACCCTGTCTTAGGCCATGTGGAGAGCGCCCTCATACCTGTACCATGCCATGTTGAGCCGGTTTCTACAACCTCTGTATGGTGTGCTATTCAGGCGAGGATCCACACTAACTCCCGTCATTGGGCCCCTGCGTCTATCATTAATGAAAAGACTGTGAGGAGCTCCTCAAAAAAAAAAAAAAAGATATAATGATATAATTTTGACACCCGTAACTCCACCTCCAGACAAGAAGAAAGGGCTTTTTCCCAACCCAGTATTCACCTTTTAGTCTGGCCTATGGTATGACCTCCTTCCTAAGTGCCTACTCCACATAAAGTTATGTGTGCTGCCTGCCAAAAAATTAGGGCAGTGTAAAAGGGATCAAAATCCAAAATTTTTAACATATGCATTAAAACCAAACACTTTACAACATGTGTCAAACTTTTCTCATCATCTGTAAGCAGTTACAAATATCATTAGCTCAATTTCAGTAGGAGTACAATGACATACATGGTTGTTATCAAATACCACCAGTTCCAGCCTCTGGGCAACAGTAACAGGAACCCCCAATTTTCCCCCTTCTTAAGTGAAGAGAGGTTAATATTTTAATTAAAATGAGTTCTGTGTCCCAAAGTTTAAAGCAGTCTGATGTTTAGTCTGCAACTCAGCTCCAAAGCAGACCAGAGTTCAAGCTGCAGAAGCAGTTTAGCATTTGTGCTCCAGGACAGGTGGGGGAACCAGGGGGAGGCAAGCTGGATTCAGGTACATGAAGCACATCCTGGCCCTTATGTCAGCCGGGTCTCCCTGGACTCTGGGGGCTGGATGACACCCTGCAGAGTGGTGTAGCTGGTTTTGTCAGCAGGCACTCCTTTCCTTGGGGGTAGGGAAGACCGGACCAAGGACCTCTCCTCAATCACCTCTGGAAGTCTGGAACTCCTCTGTGTCCACAGCCTCCACATCACGTCCAGATTTCATTTTCTTTCTGTGGAAAAAGCACAAACACATCCTCGACCCCAAATATATATATACAGGTTGGGTTTTTTCATGATGCATTGCGAGGGCTTTTTCACCTTGTCTTAGAAAAGGTCAGCTTGGTGTCATCAAGCCAGATCCGTTTGCATCAGGATCTGCTGGCAACTTTTATGAGTTGCTTTGAAGGAGCCTTGTTATGCTCCATAATTTTTATTGTTATTAGCCATATATGCAGTTCCTCCATTGGAAGAGCCATTTGTAAAATTTAGCATAAAATCCTTTAAGGGACTTTTTGCTATAACTTTAGCAAAATACAGGTGCATAAATTGTAGCAATGATCTGGGAAAAGACCATTGTTTTTGGCCTTTGAATTTAGCAAAGGCAAATATCCAGGAATCAATCTTAAAATTATCAATGAATCTACTGTTTAGTATAAGAAACCTTGATCATAGTCAAAATTTTGTTAAACCATTATCCAGATTCTATCCTGTCCTTTTATATCAGACAGGCTACTGGTTAAAATTAAGAGTTTAATATCTCGAGAGGAGGGTCTCTCCTTATCTCAGTCCCTTCTCCTTTAGATCTGACACCATGGTTGACTCTGACGGGTACTCTCCACGTAATAACTACCTGCCTTTATATAAGAGAAAGGGGGAATCTGTTGGGAGCCATTTCCCCCTAATAATCATTACAGGAACCATCACCCTGGCGAGTCTGCAGGGAACCCCACACCCATAATTGTGCTAAGAATAGTTCTATTGGCCCACACCCAATTAAAGCTGTTAATGGAGAATAAATAAATAAATAAATAAATAAATAAAATGCCAAAAAAAAAGAACATCTGAGTTATCAGACACACTTCACACACACACACACACACACACACACACACACACACACATTTACACATAAACACACAGTAGTATAGGCAGGATAGTCTAGATTGCACAGACATACTCTGTTTATGCTCAGCAAAGTATATGACATCACTGCTAAGCCATCACAAAATTTGCTGACATTTTCCTTATTATGCATAGTATGCAGCAACACACACCACACTTAAACTCAGTCCTAATGAGTTCTCTGAAGCATTTTTTAAAAAGATGTCATTAAAAAGTGTTCTGTCATTGGCTTACGTTACTGTAGAGGGTAGTGTGGGTTACCTAATTTCCACCTGTCCATCTCTATATTTCATCTACCTAAATGATAGACATGTTCACCTATCATTTAGAGCATTTCATTGATGATAAATATTATGTTACATAAAAGAGCACCCTTCAATGGAAATTTCCATTGACAATCAATTCATATTCACATGTAAATTGCAATTTGGGAAGCTGAACTCATGGCAGCAGCAGATTCTGTTTTTGTTTTCAAACATCTCTGTAATCTTCTGTTATACATATTACATGAAGAATACTGTCACTACTAATGTTTTTTCTTATGTATAAAGAGAAATGCCCAGCATTGTAAAGTGTAGGACAATAAAATTATCTTTCACCTCATTACAAAAAAAAAAGAAAATGGATTCAAAAGGAGATTTTAGAAAGATACACATTTTAATATTCATAAAATATGAGTACAGCTAATATCCTTCAATTTGTATATTTATAAAATTGTTACTGCTAATTATTTTATTTATTTCCTTTCCTCATTGAGTATTAAATTGAGCAGAGACAGTATCTGATTTTTCTGAACCATGTACCTATATTTAAAATTCTGACTAATATTTGTAATTCATTGAATGAAAGGACCTAATTATCTGTCCTTTTAACTTTCTCTTAAATCGGTTTTGGGTACTAATTGTTATTTTATTTCAATCTTCTAGGTTAATGTAGTTGTCTGTCTTTTACAAAATGCATGGTTTTTATCATATACATACACTTAATATATCCTTATTTGAAATCCTTTTCTGTGCCACCAAGTACACATATATGTTACCTAACCATCAGTTGCCAACAGCTTACCCATTCATGTACACTTGTTGCTTCTGTCTTTTGCCTGTGGTAGATTATGGTGATATATGCAGGGCTCTAAACCATAGTTCCATATGTCTTTCATATTTGCATTTGCTATACTAATAATTACTGTATTTAATTCTGAAGATTAAAAATTTATATCCCCTGTCTATGAACCTACAGATTTGACATTTCAGAGATGACAATGATGCTTCCCATTGCAGCTGTACCATTTTACCTACCTATTGCATTTTAGTCTCTACATGACCTTTTCTATTTGATAGAGGTAAATATATAATGCTATATTTTAAAATATGTAACTTTCTCTTCCTATTTACAGAATTTTTTGAAACTAACTGTTATTTTTTCAAGAAATACCTCTGGTATCCTTTTCAAAAATCATCTGGACATATACAAGGAGATTTTCTCATTGATTCTCCATTTAATGCAATCAAACTACGTGCTTTTAAAATTAGAGCACAATATTATATAAAACTGTACATTCTGAAATTGTTAATTATATGTAACACCCAAAGCAGAGATATCAAAATTGACTGAACCCTTCTGAAAGGCTCTTATGATCAATTAGTGATTGTGAAAAAGTTTGAGGGGGAGCCCCTCATACATTTATTTGGTCCTACAATTTGAGGAGTGTGGGACACAACATTAACCTCTCATCTGTTGAAGATGCACCAGGAGCATGCTAGACTTCCACAAAAGGAGGCACATAGCAGTCAATAAAGTTACCTTTGTCTCAATTTAAACTTCCTGACCTCCAGAACTATGAACCAATTTGTAGTATTTGTAATTATCTGATATTTTGTGTTAGCAATATAAGCAGACTGATACATAGCATATCTCCTCCTGAGATATACAATTGAGTGAAATTATTTATTGTATTTTTCTCTAGGACAAGAAGAATGAAGTGAACTAGCCTGGGGTCAAGTATTTTGAAGTATAAAAAAGAAAGAAAGAAATCAGTAACAGAAAACAGAGAGTCCCTATGGGATGAATGAGCCTAATGTGTAGCCTGATGTGAGCGTAAAATTTTGCTTACATTCTTTTACTTTAACTACTTCAAACTCTTCTTCTCCTTATTTTATCGCTGAGATAGGTTTTATGCTGGAGATGTAGATCAATTTGATCCTACAATTATCTTGCTCATCATTGAGCTCCTGATCCCTCAGTCCTTCCGCTTCATTTAAAACTCAAGTGCACACTCACTTTAATGAGTAAATGAAAGCACAGTCTATCTGGTAGCTATTCATTGAAGGGAAAGTGATTGTTTAAAAAGATATATTTGACTTTGCAGCAGTAATTTAAAGATATGCATGTAGTATGGAGTGCGGGTGGATTCTTTCAAAATCTGCATGGTCATTAGAGTTACTGTTGGGTTATGCATCTCATCTACTGCCATCAACAGCCAGGCAGAAAGTATAGGTGGGGCAACCAGACTAGAAAATTCTAGTTAAAGGAAAGGCAGAGATGAAGTCATCTGTCGGATGCAGAGAAAGCAAGATGAGACTACCTTACTAAGAAAAGGAACCAAGCAGCATGGCTAAACATAGATAAGAATTATGGGTTAATTTAAGTTGTAAGAGATAGTTATTAATAAGCGTAAAAATAGGCCAAACAGTTTACAATTAATATAAACCTTTGCTTTACAGAAGCTTCTCAGTCTCAGTAGGTCCCATTTATTCAATGAGGCCCTTACTGTCTGTGCTGCTGGGGTTATACGTAGGAAGTGGTCTCCTGTGCCAACGTGTTGTAGAGTACTTCCCACTTTCTCTTCTATCAGGTTCAGTGTGTTTGGACTGATATTGAGGTCTTTAATCCACTTGGACTTGAGTTTTTTGCATGGTGATAGATATGGATCTATTTTCATTTTTCTACAGATTGACATCCAGTTTTGCCAGCACAATTTGTTGAAGATGTTCTCTTTTTTTCTATTGTATACTTTTAGCTCCTTTATCGAAAATCAGGTGTTCATAGGTTTGTGGGTCAAAGTCAGGGTCTTCTATTCGATTCCATTTGTTGATTTCTCTGTTTTTATGCCAATACCAAGCTATTTTCAATACTGTAGCTCTGTAATAGAGTTTGAAGTCAGGGATGGTGATCCCTCCAGAAGTTCCTTTATTGTATAAAATTGTTTTGGATATCCTGGGTGTTTTGTTTTTCCATATAAAGTTGATTATTGTCTTCTCCAGATCTGTGAAGAATTTTGGTGGTGAACTGTAGGGTAAAGAATTCTTGTTTTCATTACAAAACACATTGTTTTATTGAATTATTTTTAAAAGTCTGGGGTATGCATTATCTTGGATTTCTAAAATTTTCAATTAATTGAAAGAACAATCTTGAATATTTGACAAAATGTGGAACTAAATATTATTACAGCTAAGAAATTAATACCATATAATCCTCAGTCTGCTCATGCACAAAATAAGAAAAATATAGCCAACCTCATAACTGTGTTATGGGGATTAGATATTTTTAATATGTGTAGTCATTATTAGCTTCTGTTCTCCCTTAACCTTTTAATGGCTTTATGTTTCTCTTTTAAATCACCTGTTGCCAAGTTTCTAAAATTTATTAAACCTTGGCTGAATTAATGCATTCAATCATCACTATGTATAAGTTAATACTTTTAAATACTATGTGTAATTCCCCATCAAAAACAGAAACTCAAAATGAATACGGAAATAGATGGTAATGAATTGTATTACACTGACATCACTTGGAACAAGCAGTAAGAAAAAGATACAAGAAAAATGGTTATGCCTGTAAACACTCATCACTAAAACATATATATCAACTCAGGTTTTGCATTGGAGAGAATGCTGGGGTGAAGTTATGACATTTCCTGTTAAAGCAACCACACTACATGTCAAAAGATACAAGGCAAACTTTAAAAAGCTAAGGTTGACTTTGAAAGGGAGGACATGCAAGGGAGAAAAGAAAGAAGGTGAGAGACTATTAACTCTAGAAAATGTCAGATGTTATAACTGCTATTTTCTTGGGGGACAGCATCATAGCTCACTGAGCAAAGGTGCTCACTGTCAGACCTATGTTATGAAGTTGATCTTCAGGCCTCACAGTACGAATGGCAGGAATCAACTTCTGGTATTTGTATTCTGACTATCACATATATACAGCATGTGTGTGCATGCGTGCATGCGCACACACACACAAACACACACACACACGGTGGTGGAGAGACAGAGAGATTGAGAAAGAAGATAACAAAATATAGTTGAAAAAATTTAAAAATTTGATTGTGCAGGTCCTATACTAATAAGTTTTTTATGAAATTAATTATTACGTAGGGGATATTGGACTTAAATAATTAAATGGATTTGAAGAATAGTGGGAATTAGGTAGATTAACAGATAATAGAGAATTATGCAAAAGCCTTGTGGAAATCCACTAGTTTGTAAACTAATTCCAAAATACAGACAAAAAGGAGTTGGGCTAGAATTACCTTACAGAAGTTGACAATGTTGTTCCCAAAGTACATGTGTTGTTAAATGAAGATTACAATACCAGATAGGAGAAAACTTCCTCTGACTTATTGGTTATATGAGCTTCTGATGGAGGAAGGTCATTGGCTATTAAAGAAACTGGCTTGGCCCATTTTATTGGTTAGAACATAGGTGGATGGTGTAAACAGAATAGTATGCTGGGAGGAAGAGGAAGTGAGGTCAGAATTCATGCAGCTCTTCTCAGAGCAAGACACACACGATGAAGCTCCGACCCAGCATAGAGGTAGGCTAGAATCTTCCCGGTAAGCGCACCTCGGGGTGCTTACTCACATTATTAGAAATGGGTTAGTCCAGGTGTGAGAGTTAGCCTAGAAGAGGCTAGATAGAAATGGGCCAAGCAGTGCTTAAAAGAATACAGTGTCCGTGTAATTATTTCGGGTAGAGCTAGCCATGTGGGCAGTCAGGGTGCTGGGGACACAGCCCTGCCGCTCCTATTACAACAATTGGCACCCAGACGAGTGGACAACTGAATCCATTGAAAGGTTGGGAAAGAGTTAAACCATGTTTTCTTGGTAGCAACAATTTGTCGGGTCTACTCTGCTTGCTAGAGGCAAGCAAGCACTCTCATCTAAGATAGGCTTCCTGACTCAGCTTCAGGTGCAAAACCCTGCAGCTCTTAAGAGGTCCTGCCACAAAACACTTAAACAGTGTTGATGAAAAGCTGAACGCATGCTTTTCAGTTTTCAGCCATAGCAGAAAAAAAAAGCTGTGCCGTTTTAAAATGCCGGCTTTCTGGGCTGTCCTGCCACGGCAAACTCTGACTCTTTTACGCAGGCGGTTCGTGCAGTTTGCAAGCACAGGCTGCGGAAGCTCGCTTGCTGGCAAGGACCTAGAAATTCCATAGAGTTGTGGCAGTAAACATGGCTACAGCCAGTACCTCAGCCATGAGGCTGGAAAGCTAAGGAATGGACTGGATCTAGCTGGCAAAGCCATGGCTTTAGTCCTACTGAGAATGCTTGGTAAATTAAAGACTCATGTATTCAGAAAAAGAGAGATACACAGTAAAGAGAGATTCAAAGACAAAGAAAATTTCTAAATGATTTACATTGTGTTAAAAATATATGCAAGCTAAAAGTAAGTTCTTAAAAGTAAAAAATAAGGAAGAAAGAGGGAGATTGACCTCTGTGACTTCAAGGTGTGGTAGCACATGCCTTTAATCCCAGTGCCTAGAAGGCAGAGACAAACAGACCTCTGTGAGTTGAAGGTGTAGTATCACACACCTTTAATCCCAATGTTTGGGAGGCAGAGACAGGCGGATCTCTGAGAGTTCAAGGACAGCCTGGTCTACAGAGTTATTCCAGGACAAAGGTATACAAAAATATAAAATAAAAGTAAAAATAAATGAAATAGAGGTTAAAATAAAGCACACAAAGATGGAAAATACACAGATAATTTTGATACTGTATGCTATTGTGCTTTCTTTGAATTGTTTGAATGCTGAGGAAGGAGCAAAAGCTGCTAAAAGATATTTGTTTATAAATTATGCTAAACTAATCCAACTTAGATATTGTGGAAATGCCTTGACTTTGAAATTTGGATATAAGGACATGATACTTTGGAAAGGAGTTTCCTGTTTTGTTTTCACAGAGGGTGAGAGTCTGTAGATTTCTTCTATACGAATATGGTATGATGGACCATGCCCTCCTGAAGGGTTGCTGTGAACATCTTCAGAAAATTGCTTTGCTCAACTGCCGACTGAGATAAAACTAGCACACAGGTTATACCATAAAAGACCCAATTAACGACGCCCCCATTCAGCAGGAAGCAGTTTGGAGAGAAAAAACTGTGCCCATGTTCCCAAATATGGTTTATAAATGTTCTTTTAAATTTAAAGGGGGATATGATATAGATATGAATAATTTTCATTAGTATAGATTTTGCTTTATTGATAGGGATTTAAGGTCAACTTTGTAATATGTATTTGTATTTCTGCTCTTGATTAAGGTATTGTGATTATGTAGCTCATTTAAAAATGTAATGTATAATTAGGAAATATAGGTTGCTAATGGATAATCATCAATAATAGTAAAGTTTGTAGTCATGTTGGTTAGATTTTCTGGATATATAGAGATATATTTCAGTTAGATAGGCATTCTTCATATCTTTCAAAGATTATAGAATATGGCATTTTAAATGTTTTAATAACTTAGGACTTTTCATGACAATGAGACACTCTGCTCCTGGCATCACCAATCTACTTCAGGAAGAATATGGGCATCAAAGAGGATCCTTATGGAGTTTGATAGCCATTTGGGCAAGAAACTGCTCTTGCCTGGACTATTGCATAAACTGGACACAGAGAACCCGCAGAGAGAGGACTGATGAACTTGCCTAAAGGTGAGATGATCTTTCGGGGTTCCTGATTCATGAAAGAGTCTGCAAGACATTCTTCAGGACAAGCAGATAGTGACTGCCTTTGAAATTTCCTGCTTTGTGGAAATGTCTGCTGGAAACAATTCAGACTGTGGTAAGAACCAGTGCCTGGCTCTTTCATTTTTCTGACCTTTAGGTTGAACCCCAATTTCTGTCTCTGCATGTTTGTTTATTGTACTACACACAACTCTCAAAAGGAATGATTCTTCTCCCACCCCAGCAACGATTCACTGCCAATAGCTCCTCAGTAGTGGGTGGGGCCTGGATCTCTTTTACTTCCTCTGGGCAGGAATTTGGGCTTGATCTTATGCAAGCAATCATAGATTTTTGAATTTATGAGTCTGATGGTTGTATCATCTCCAGAAAATAATAGTATTTTATAGCACTCCTCTTGATCCTTCAACTTTTACATCCGTTCTATTTCCTCTTCCTTTCTAACCAAATGTGACTAGTGGGCCCATTAGAGTCATGCCATTACTGCACCTGTGACCCCAACTTGCCTGGCAATCTGTAGCATAGCAAGCAGAATATAAGACCAGCAAAGCACTTGAGAGGCCAAGCCCCTCACCTGAGGACCTTAAATCAAATCGGTTCCACCCACAGAACATTTTAATTATCCGGAAGGCCTGACCTAGCCCCTACGATACAGAATAAAATGTCCAAGTTCTGGACTTGAAAACCCACTAATCCCCACCCTGGAAAGCTCCACCACAAAGAAACCTCATGTAAACCCTGTTTCCTGCTCAGTTCTCTGTTGCTTCTGCCCAAGTAGAGGTTTTCCCCTGTCAATAAATCTGTTGTGTGAGGTTTATTGTGTTTTTTGATTTTGTGTTATTCCTTCACTCCTGACTGCAGGACACCATCTGAGTTATAAAACTTACGCAAGGACCATTGCTGGGTAACACTACTGATGACTTTTCTCCTCCAGAAGTCTGGTAGCCCCTTTTGCCACTATGTGAGTGGTTGGAAGAAGTCTCTGAGACTGATTTTTCTATGTCTCTATGTCTTCAGAGAGTGTGTGGTATCTCCCGGAATAGGGTCTTATTTTCCTGGTGAGTAACCAGGAACATAGACATAAACCTGTGTTGTAATAAAGATTTCTGAAGCTTGTTGTAATAGGAGCGGCGGGGCTGCATCCCCAGCATCCCGGCCGCCCACACAGCTAGCTTTATCCGAAATAATTACACGGACACTGTATTCTTTTAAGCACTGCTTGGACCATTTCTATCTAGCCTCTTCTAGGCTAACACTCAACCTGGACTAACCCATTTCTAATAATGTGAGTAAGCACCCCAAGGTGCACTTACCAGGAAGATTCTAGCCTACGTCCATGCTGGGTCAGAGCTTCATCGTGTGTGTCTTTCTCTGAGAGGAGCTGCATGAATTCTGACCTCACTTCCTCTTCCTCCCAGCATACTATTCTGCTTACACCACCCACCTATGTTCTAACCAATAAAATGGTCCAAGCCAGTTTCTTTATTAGCCAATGACCTTCCTCCATCATTTCCCCTTTTTCTGTTTAAACAAAAAAAAAAAGAAAGGCTTTAACTTAACATAGCAAAATTACATATAACAAAACAGTTATCAAGTAAAAATTACAATAATCTTTATCATAACTAAGGAAAAGTGTAACTATAACAAACTATTCTTAACTCCATCAAAGACTCCAGAAAGATACAATATTACCTAAGCAAACAAGAAAAAAAGCAAGTTTCAAACTCTAGAAATGACAGAAACATCTTGCTGCCTGGACAGTCACCCAAAGTTCCTCTGTACCGTTGGGGCATCCATCTTTGGCCGATCCTGCTTTGAGGAATCTCAAAATGAGACTGTGATTGAGAGCTGTCTCCTCCCATTTTATATTCCTATCTAGGACTGGGATTAAAGGTTTGCACCACTACCGCCTGGTTTCTATGGCAAACTAATATGGCTACTGGGATGAAAGGTGTGTGTTACCACTTCCTGGTCTGTAAGGCTAATCAGTGTGGTTATTTTACTCTGATCTTCAGGCAAGCTTTGTTTATTAAAATACAAAGAAAATATCACTACAGTTGTGAGTTTCCAACACTCCAGTGGATGGTTTCACACTCATGCACATATGGACAGGAACTGTGTCCTGAACGGCCTACATACAGCCTTGTGTGGTATGAAGAGGATTTCTTGCCTAATCTATAGACATTAATGATGATATTAAGCAGGGCTGCAGCTGACTTGAACACTTATGAGTGGGTGCCAGTCCATTATGACACCAGATACTGCTGCTCCCTTTGGGAATTCTGCCTCCTACACCTGGCAGAGTAAATTCTCTTGGACACCTACTCACTGTAGCTTATGCTCAATGGTGATTTTTAATGATAACATTCTTCCCTCCCCACTCCCAGCCTGAGACAATATGTGAATGCATCCTGATATAGATCAGTCACTGTCACTCAGGGAATTGATTGAAATCTTGGAACTTAGTCATTTGGTTGCAGCATGTTTTAGGCTTAGGCCCTCTGCGTTCCTCTCATTTGGCATTCTCAAGACCCTATTACTTCTTTGCTTTAATGGGCCACTCAGTATTTTCCCAATAAAAATGTGTGTATGTGTAATGTATGTATTTGAGATATGTATATCTTTATGTAATTTTCCATTTTATTTGGTTGAATCAGAACCAGAGTCTATTGGATATAGCTAATAGCTAAATCTCTAGCTGATAAACCTGTCTAAGGAATTTTCATATAATGTACAAACAGTTAACATTTAATGTTTGTTGAGAAGTCGTGGGGATAAAGATGTAATTCGGGTTACTCTGAAACAGTAAGACACTGAACTCATAGTAGACAACAGAAGGTGCATTCTTATGAGGAACTAAGAGGATGAAAATGATAGAAATGCATGAGATGTCATCTACAAGCTTCCCAACTGCATAAGGAGGTGACTTATACACTATAAACATCATATTTATTGCATATTAATGAGCTATTAACTGTCATGTGTATGTAGCTAGTAATACACACAAGGTAATACAGGTGACCTCTGTCATATACAGTTGATGGCAACTTAATACTCTAGATCTGTAGTAATATTTTTGCTTATGTTTAATCAAATAAAGCTCAGAGGGCAGAGCTAAATCAGTAGAAGGCAGGCAGTAGTAGCACATGCCTTTAATACTGGGACTTGTGAGATAGAGGCAGAAAGATTTCTGTTAGTTCATGGCTACCCTGGGATAGACAAGATCGAATCTGTCTAAATGAGAAACAGAGATCACACAAAGGTGATCCCAGCACTTAGGATCACATACCTTTAATCTCAGCACTATGGAGGAGGAGACAGGAGTGATATGGCTGGGTGGAGAAAGAAATATACGGCAGAAGGGGACAGGAATTTAGGCAGCTTGAGATTTGTTGGAGACAGTGGTAGTCTGAGGATTGCCCCTGCAGGCAGAGGACACAGTCTGAGGAGACAGTATGAGGACAGTATCGCCCCTATGATCTGAGCATTGGTAGAGGTAAAAGAACTCTCTAGTGGCTGACCACTCTGCTTCTCTTATCTTCAGCATTAACCCTTACATCTGACTCTGGGTTATTATTATTAAGACCATCTTGAATTCATGTTACATAAATCTGTTCACAATTTCAGCAGGCAAGGGATTGACTCTTGCACATAAACTAAAAGGAAAAGTCAAAGTTGATCTCATGATTCTGAAGGTAGGAGATACAAAACGAGACAGGAAAATTTGAACATTTAAGAGGAGTTATTTAGGCATGTGTGCATATTCTTCTCTAAAGGTAATTTCCCTCCCAGTGTAATCTTCCAATGCATCAGTATTCAAAAGTGGAGCTATTATGAGATGATCAGTTCATGAGGATGGTTCCTTCCTGGATAGGATGGCAGGAAATAGACTCTAACAATGGAAGATGTCTCAGGATACTTCCCTCTAGTGAGCAAGTTTCTGATGTTTGTAAAAATAGCACAGTCAGGTATTTTGTTGTAGTAATCTGAAAGGGTGGTGATTATGGTGAAAAAATAGGTCAATAGAGAAGAGAACTTTAGAGTTATTTCATAAAATGGAAAACTATGGAAGAATGTGTACCCAAATAACAAATACAAGAAAAAGTATGTTGATGGTAAATTGTGCTCTATACTTATATAAGGGAAGTGAGAGATAGTGAAGGAAACAGGAAGCCAAAACAAGATACAAAAGAGATAATGCCATGTACAGGGAGTTTCAGCCTCCCAGTGGTTTCTTCAACAGCCTCATATCGGTCCTATTCTGCATAAAAGCATAAAAAACATGATAATGAATGAATTCCATTCTGCTAGATTCATTAGTGAGTCTTCTGGGTGACTTGTATTTGCAGTCATGAGAGTAAAGCTAACTTCAGGGAACTGCCTCTTCTGTGTTTCAGTGTAGGTTCTTTTATATGCATGAGAGGTTGTTAGTGGAATCACATGGGGTGCAGTGTAAAATAAAAACAGGAAGGAGGAATTTCCCACAAAAAAACTTAACCAGTACCAGAATAATAAGAAGTGCTTGGAGAATATAACACCAATTATATATACTGTTTAATGTAGTCATACAAATTAACATGAACTGAGTTTATAATAGCAGAAGGCATTCCACATGATCATTGAGTAATTCCATTACATCTTTGTCAAGCATCCTAGCATTTTAAAATATTGTTAAAGTGTTATATGAAAACATAAAAAAACATAAATATAAGCAATCTTTTAAAGGATTTTTTATTTTAACTGTGTGTATGTGTATGATTGTATATCTAGGAAAGTCAGAAGAGGGAGAATCCTGTGAGGCTGGGGTTACAAGGTTTGAGTTGCCTGATATGGCACTAGGAAGCAATTACTAGTCTTCTAGAAGACAGGGAAGTTGTCTTAACTGCTGAGCATTTCTCCAGACCTCATAGTCTTTATTACTTCTTTATTACTGGACTATTTCTAAACACAACAAACACTGAAATTTTAAGAAATATTTTGACAGAATTTCCAAGGTGTCAATGTGTTTTCCCAGTCATTTTTATATAAAATAAGCTTCATCTCCCCAAATATCATATTGTTCTATTTATTTTCACTATAATAGCTCATGACTCCAACTGAATTAGTTAAGTTATCTATATAAAATCTTGTTATATTTAATGATAAAGTTATTTTCTATAAATTCATTAAAAATGTACTTTATATACTTCAGTATAGATTCAAAAATAAAGTGAAATATAAGATGGGCACATAAAGCCTCACTGTTGTGGGATAATACTCTTATACACTGTAAAGATTGTCACTTATATTGGCTTAATAAAATTCTGATTGATCAGTAGTAAGATAGGAAGTATAAGCAGGGCAAACAGACTAGGAGAATTCTAGGAAAAGGAAAAAAAGAGAGTCAGTTGTCACTCAGACATAGAGGACTCAAGATGAGAATGCCTTACTGAGAAAAGGTACCAAGCCACATGGCTAAACATAGTTAAGAACTATGGGATAATTTTAGTTATAAGAGCCAGTTAGTAATAAGCCTGAGCAATAGGCCAAATAGGCCAACCAGCTTATAATTAATACAATCCTCTTTGTGTTTATTTGGGACTGAATGGCTGTGGTACTGGGCAGGACAGAAACTTCTGTCTACACCTCACTCTTTTCTGAACCTAAAGACTACTGTAACCACTGAGCTTCTGTAGGAAGTGCTTTGCATCTCGGCTGAGAGAGTATCATTCAAATTATCTCCTTCAATGGAAATATTCCCAGATTGATTCCTATGTACCACACAGATCACCCACATCCCAACCCATGATTTTCATCCTATTACCTATATGTGTCCATTATTTTCTCTGCCAAGTGTTAAAAACAAGAAGAGCAAGCATGGCATTACTAACAAAACCTAGACAATTTTCTGTCCCCACATAACATCCCAGTTACACCAAATTATTTCCAGGGTTTTTCTTCTGAAAGAAACTTAAGTGCTATATGCTTGGACACATTGCAGTAAACATTTTTTTCTCCACAGAAAAATGAAATTGTTAGCTAACACACCAACTTAAGTGTTCTTGTTTGTTTTATTTCTCCTTCTATTTTTCATGGTTATATCCCAATATTTTGGTGAGATTAAAAACATTCACAAACATCTGAAGTTCACATTTATAGTTAAGGTCAGCATTACATGAACAGAACAAGGAAGATAATGAAGACAGGTGTTGGCATGTGGGAGAGCAAACGAATGGTTTAAAGTGAGGGTTACTACTCATATCTGTCTGCTTTCTACGGCTGTTCACCATTAAAAGATTCATATGCCTCTATGAACAAGGTCCAGCTTCTGCAGTCTGCAATTGGGTATGACTTGCTAGGTTCTTGTTTCTGCTTAGAATCTAAAACTTAGATGTTGGCAGGCAGGTGTGTTCAACTTGTGGCAGGTTGTTCACAACCCCACACATTTTCACATGACTATATGTTATTTCAGTTTTAAAAGGATACAGTTGGGCATTCTTAGCTAGTTTCTCAAAGTTTATGTTGTTTCAGTGATATGTCCTTTTGTTTCAACCTGTACATAGTTCTGACCTAGAGAAATGTATATACCACATTTTTTGGAAAGACATAGTTGAAGAAATTAAAAAATGTGTTAATCTTCTGTACGTTTTATACATAAAAAAGATTTCCAAGTCATTTATTTTCATCTAAACAACTGGGGAGAGACACGGCCCTTTCCTTTGGTACTTTTAGATTGTCTCAGTTGTATAAGCCTAGAATTTTGCATTTAATACATAAATATCTGGTTACTGTCTTTACAAAGCACACATACAAAAATCACTCATGTAAGTGTTGGAAATGTAAGAGGTCCGGATCAAAGGTGTGTCCTTGTTATGAGAGTGATTCATCTCCAGGTTAGATGTGCAGAGAGCTCTCCTTCCTGTCCTTGTTGATGCTGAATGCTTCAGGTCTCTTTCCTAATGTGGAATTAAATTGAAAGTCAGAAAAGGTGTAAAAGCACATAAAGCCATAAATGGAATTATTATTTCAAGCACTTGAAGTGATTATTTTGGAAAGCAAATATTATTTCATCTTGTGCTGCATGGAAAAGGCACAGCAAAAAATTTATTTCTACAGTATATGGGAGGTCAGAAATAAAGTAATTTCACAAAATGCATCATGTGTTTAGATAGATAAACAATAATACTTCCAAACTAATTTTATAAAATATAGAAAAAAACCTTATGTTACTTATGGTGAACATGAAAGGCAATTTCTGGTAATCAGTTTAAAGTAGTTAAAAATATCTCTCCTGCATTTACTCATCAGTTTCCAGTGACGACAGAGTAATAGACTATGAATATTATGTTTCCTTTTCATTTTATCTTATGTGTTGAGTTCCATAATCAATTCCACACAGTGTGTGTGGAAAAAATGAACAATCTCCTGTAGATACTAGAGTTGGCTTTTGTTCCTCATGCATAAACATCTCAAATCACAAAATCTCATCTCTCTAATTCTGTGCTGTGATATATCCAAACTACCTTCTAAAGTTTCATTTGATGGTGTGGATCCAAAGTATTCTTCCTGAAATAGACAAAGTAACATAGAAAGCAGTAGAGTGTCTTACATGTTAAGATACACATAGTTTTCCTTAGAGTTTTTGGTCATCCAATTATATGTACATGGTGTATGTGCATATGTCTGTGTGCATATATGTACATGTTCAAATGTGTATATATGTATGTGTGTATAGACATGTATATGAAATGTTTCAATATGTGTGATAGACTAATGTAAAGTGCATTTCTCATCATGCATAATCTTAAAAGTCTGTAAAAGCTTCTCTCATATAATATGAATTCTTCTTACACAATACATTAATCATGACTTCATTTTACTTACATGAAGACACTGAATCTAGGAAAGAAGCTAATGGTTCAATATCTATGAAGTATCACATGGAATAAAATATTTTAATTTTAATAATTTTATTCAGAAATTTCATTATCAATACTACACAAAATACATCATTATAATTCTGCCAAAGGCCTATGTACTCATCATTTTAAAAATACTGATTTTGTTCAGATTTATTTAGAATTAATAGAATATGATTTCAGAGAAATGTCTATGTAATTTTATTGCTGATAGATATGTATATGTTAGTTGTCTATTAATATCCAGGCAAGGAGGGGAGCAGAGAAAAATGTAGAGCTCGATAAAAAATATTTAATCGTACTATATTTTTGCACACTTGAACTTGTCCATATTGGGTTTCATGGTCTACGTTGATGACAACGACTGAACAGATCACTTTCTCTTTATGTGTACCCTTTTGCTGACCAACTGGACCTCTTTCCTCCCACATACTAAATTTCCCAGGTTTCCAGAGGACCTAGCTGGTTGTTTTCAGTCCACTGAGGAGACTCTTCAGAGAGATATGGGAACATGAAATGATTCCCACGTAATGGAAGCACTCAGTAAGAATTCTCATACACAAGAAGAAGGACAAGCTGGACTGCTCAAATTACAAGGGCATTAGTTCGTTGTACCATAGCAGCAAGATCTTCTCCTCCGTCGTCCAGCAAAGGATTAAGGACAGAACAGAGAAAATCCCAGCGAGGCCCAGTGCAGATTCAGAGCTAACAGGAGAATAGATCAGATCTTTACTTTGAGGCAAATGGCAGAAAAATGCAAAGAATTTGGAAAAGACTTATATGTATTTTACATCAACTTTAGGAAGGCATTCAATTTCATTTGGAGGAAAGAACTTTGGGAAATGATGTGGTTCTACAGGTATACAAAAAATCATAAGAATACTAGATAATGCCTATAAAGATACTTTTGCATCACTCAGTCTATGGAGAACTACGTGGTCAGTTTCAGACAATCATAGGAGTGTTGCAGGGATGTTTCCTCTGACCACTACTATTTAATATAATCGTGGAATTAATAAGAGCAACAGCCCTGGAGAATGAGGAAATAGGCATTCAGATACATGGTATGTCAATCAATAAATTGTGTTTTGCTGACGATATTATACTACTTACTGAAAGTTCAAATGAGCTGTAGGCCATGGTAAATAGAGTGGTGGAAGTAAGTGAAAACCTTGGAATGAAAATAAACATTGAGAAGACAGAGATACAACACATGGGACAAGTGCACAAGGATTTTACCATTGTAGTAAAGAATGAGAACCCCAAACAAACCGTCAACTTTGTCTTTCTGGGAGGAAACCTCCGTACAAAGTAGGGAACTATCTCAGAGGCAGATAGAGATAGCAGGACTGCATTTAAGGCAATAGGAAAGGTTTAGTCAGCAAGAGACATAATGACAACAACAAAATTACAAGTATATGAGACACTTATCTTGAGCTGCCTCTTTAAAACTCTAAAACCTGAATGTGATGTCGAGGCTGCAGACACAGAAGAGTTCCAGACTTCCAGAGGTGATTGAGGAGAGATCTTTGGTCCGGTCTTCCCTACCCCAAGGAAAGGAGTGCCTGCTGACAAAACTAGCTACACCACTCTGCATGGTGTCATCCAGCCCGCAGAATCCAGGGAGACCCGGCTGACATAAGGGCCAGGATGTGCTCATGTACCTGAAACCAGCTCGCCTCACCCTGGCTACCCCACCTGTCCAGGAGCACAAATGCTAAACTGCTTCTGCAGCTTGAACTCTGGTCTGCTTTGGAGCTGAGTTGCAGACTAAACATCAGACTGCTTTAAACTTTGGGACACAGAACTCATTTTAATTAAAATATTAACCTCTCTTCACTTAAGAAGGGGGAAAATTGGGGGTTCCTGTGACTGTTGCCCAGAGGCTGGAACTGGTGGTATATGATAACAACAATGTATGTCATTGTACTCCACTGAATTTGAGCTAATGATATTTGTAACTGCTTATAGATAATGGGTAAAGTTTGACACATGTTGTAAAGTGTTTGGTTTTAATGCATATGTTTAAAATTTTGGATTTTGATCCCTTTTACACTGCCCTAATTTTTTGGCAGGCAGCACACGTAACTATATGTGGAGTAGGCACTTAGGAATGTGGTCATACCATAGGCCAGACTAAAAGGTGAATACTGGGTTGGGAAAAAGCCCTTTCTTCTTATCTGGAGATGGAGTTATTGGTGCCAAAACTATATCATTATATCTTTTGTTTGAGGAGCTCCTCAGAGTCTTTTCATTAATGACAGACGCAGGGGCCCAATGACGGGAGTTAGTGTGGATCCTCGCCTGAAGAGCACACCATACAGAGGTTGTAGAAACCGGCTCAACATGGCATGGTTCAGGTATGAGGGTGCTCTCCACATGGCCTAAGACAGGGTGCCCTGTGATCTGTTTACTTTAATCCTGCTAGATGCCTTTTACTTGAGGAGCTCCAAGGATGGGCGACTTATGGCAGGATAATCCCCCAACCTAAGGCAGGGCCCTGGGAACCCTAGGAAGGGTAAGGGGAAAAAAAAAGGCCTGGTCCCCACTCGACCTAGTAGTCATCGGGCACCCCTCTGTTCCCAGGAGAGAGGGATTACTTCACCACTCGAGAGGAGGGTCTCTCCTTGTCTCAGTCCCTTCTCCTTTGCTCTGACACCATGGTTGACTATGACTGGTGCTCTCCACTTGATAGCTGCCTGCCTTTGTATGGGAGGGGGGAGGGGATCTGTTGGGAGCTGTTTCCCCCTAGAGATCATTGCAGGAACCATCGCCCTGGGGAGACTATGGGGAACCCCACACCCATGGTTGTACTGGGATTGGTTCTGTTGCCCCACACCCAGTTGAAGCTGTTAATGGAGAAAAATAAAATAAATAAATAAATAAAAAAAAGAATCTTAAGTGACCTGAAACTCAAAAGACCATTTCAAATGGGCATATTCTTCATGAAATAAAAATGCAAGAATTGGAAAAAAAACTCTAAAACCTGGACAATAAAACATTCCTCAGAACAATGGCTGAATTCAGTTGAGATGTCATGTTTCAGGAGGATTCTAGGCATCACATGAAAAGGTAGGCAGCTCAATGATGTTATTAAGAAATATCTCCATCTTCAAAAGGAAGCAAACTACAGAATATGGCAACAACACTTAAGATACTCCAACCATGTTATGAGAAGGAGTGATAGCAGATAACCAAAGATAGTACTGCTTGGAGGAGTGCACAGGATAAAACAAAGAGGAAGACCCCTCCCCAATAAAAACATTGGATAAAGAACAATAAAGGAAGACTGTGGAACTTTGTATATGACAATAACACAAGCATCTATAATTGCCCAGGAAAGAAACAACTGAAGAACTGTCATAAACAGGTTGCCAATGCATTCTTAAGCATTGCTATGGTATAAATAATGATACATGAGACATTATATTTACTATATATCCTAAAAGACATTATAGCATATATACTTTTATGTATGCATAAATAAAGTCATGATTAAGTATCAAGAAGAGAGTACAATATTTCTTATGATTCGGAGTTCCATAGAAGTGCTGATACCAAACTTTTACATGAATGCCTTCCTTCTATTATGTTTCTCACTCATTATGTAGACTGTGTTCTTTGCCACAGTGTCTTAGAGCTCAGTAGAGTGTCTTGTGCAGGGCAGCTCAATATGCACAGGCTTAGTATTCACTGGGATTGCTGATGTTGAACCCTAGAGTCCAATCACCAAAGAGGAGTCACCCCAAGAGAGACCATCTCTCACACCACAGTTGATGTAAAAACATGAGTATTTTTATAAATTCTTTCATAACAGGATCTTTTAACATTAGAGAGGCCAGAAAGGCCCTGAATAGCTGGTACAGGCTAATTTTAAAGGAAAAGGCCAAAAAGGAAGGAGGTGTCTGGGAATTATTTTTTTAACTATTATGATTGGCTTATTCAAAAGGGCTATTACCAATAATTGGCTGGAGAGTGATTGCCAGACCAGATGAGCAAAGAGGAAATATCTGAGGGTCACTTTGACCCTATCCCAGGTGCTGAGTCAATACATCAGGAACTGAGTCAACATCTTAAATGTTATCTTGCCCCAATTTCTGGAGAACATTCACAAAGACTCAAGGAAATGGATAATTCCCAACATTTCAATACATGTGTGGATAATTCTTAGATTCCTGGTTCCCAGAGGAGGGGGACACTACTGCTAAGAAGACTCAGAGTTGTCAGAAATGGCGTTAGAGTTATTTTAGAGTTCTACACTGTCTATTGTTTTTCACTATTTATCCTGTTCCCAATATAAGAACACAGGAAGTCAATCTATATTATGAGGCATGTGTCAAGTGCATGTGTATCTTATTTGTTGTTTATATACATTTATCTTTCTGATCAAATTTCAGAGAATCACCTTACTTTAAATCATTGATACCAATTATTTTATAAGAGAGTCCATGATTCTAGTTTTTGGTATTCTAGCTTTAGACATTCTATACACTTATGAAAACTATGGTTTAGGTTAAACATAACAGAGAGTCAGATTAATGATATGTAAATATCTTCATTATATCCATGTTGAACAACCATAGCTGCAAATATTTTTTTAATTATTCTGAAACACCTATAGTCTTCAACCTTTCATTCATTCATTCAGTCAGTCTGTCAGTCAATCACCTAAGCTTCCTGAAATTTCTGTTAATTGCTGCTCCAAGAAAGCAATTATGTTAATCATTGGGTTGAATGAAAACAACTTACTCTGAATTTAGAACCATTTTGTGCTTAAACACAATACTGACAGTTTTTTAATTGTAGGATAGGCAAAGATATACACATAATAACCTTTAATAAATTGTTTTTCCATTTCAAAATTTTACTTACTCTGAATTTAGAACCATTTTGTGTTTAACCAAAATAATGACAATTTTTAATTATAGGATATACACATAATAACCTTTAATAAATTATTTTTCCATTTCAAAATTTTAATCAATGATGTATGTACCTTTCTAAAATTTGTAAGATTGCCAACACTATTTTTCACATGTTAGAAAATTTTCTAAAATGAAGTTTATGTTCTACAATTAATTTTAATAACATACTAATCAAAAATATCATATAATAAGGAAAACAAAATGAAGAAATAAACGCAACTTAGTTAAAAAGCCCAGTTGGAGCTAATTTCTATAATTATTCTATTTGTAGAATCCATATGCCTCTTGATAGGTCTGTGTTGATGCCATAGAAAGGGGGGCATTCAAAAGTTCATGATCTCTAATCACTATTTAGTCAGTGACACTTGATATCTAATAAAAGCTCCACACCATTTGTCAATGGTTATGCCATGACTGTGCTCTCTGCTCCCATGTGCTTAATTTCTTAAAACTCAAAAGAATGGAGCCAGTTGCAAAGCAATGACTGAAGTATTAGGAGTTTATTAAGAGAAACATTTCTTGACACAGGTTGCCGTGGGATTCCCCTCTTTATGCTAGGAATATGTTTTATTACCATTGGTTAATATAGAAGCTATTTTGGCCTACAGCAGGGCAGACTAGAGCTAAGCAGGAAAACTGAACAGAATGAAGGGAGAAAGGAGGTAGAGTCAAGGACATGCCATGTAGCTGCCAAAAGAGAAAGATGCTAGAAACCTACAAGTAGGCCACAACATTATGGTGATATATAGATTAATAAAAATGGGTTAATTTAAGAAGTAAGACCTTCCTAGAAATACCCCCTGAGCCACCAGGCATTGTTGTAATTAATAGAGTTTCTTGGTGATATTTGGCTCTGGGTGGCTGAGAAACCAGAGGCACCTCCCTTACAAATGGCACCCACAATCTAGGGCAGGTATCTACATAAGACCTAAAAAACTTAAATAAAAAAGAGGACTTCTAGACCCAAAAATACAGGAGCCAAAGACAGCTTCTTGGTAATATCAATTTTGTTTCAGATAGGCTCTATTTGCTGGCCACAAGCAGAGGCAAGGCTCCTGTAAGAAATGGCTTCCTGATTCAAAATGGCAGCATTAACAGCTCTGGCTCTTTCTGGAGTTGATGTAGGAGTGTTTTCTATCTATCTGTTGCTTTCATTGGTTAATTAATAAAGAAAACTGCTTGGCCTGATAGGTCCAAACATACGTGGGTGGAGTAGACAGCATAGAATGCTGGGAAGAAGGCAATGAGGCAGACATCATAGCTCTCCTCTCTGAGATGGATGCAGGTTAGAATCTTCCTGGTAATCCACCACCTCATGGTGGTACACAGATCAATAGAAATGGGTTAATCAAGACATGAGAGTTAGCCAAGAAGAGGCTAGATATAATGGGCCAGGCAGTGTTTAAATGAATACAGTTTCCATATAATTATTTCGGTAAAGCTAGCCAGGTGGCAGGAAGTGGCCCGCTGCTTCCTTCTACATGGAGGTCATGCTACAGAGATCAGATTTTGTGAGCAGTGTGCTAAAAGTTGCTTAATAGTGACATAAACTCACTGCATCTCTGGAGTTAGGGCTCAGAGCATGGTTCACAGAGGTGGTGAACTTTCTTCTGCCATGTTAGACAGGGTGGTGCCAACAGGCAAAATCACAGCATTAGTCCTAGCCATGCATTTAAAAACAAAAGTGCTTCTGGAAGGAAAAATGATTACACATATGCAATTAAGACAGATTTAGTATTCAGCTCACAAACCATTTTATCCCCCCATAACCTCAGTGGAACCCCAAAAACACAGCCTGCCTACACTGAGAGGACCAAGAGAGAAAACAAAGTGCAGAAGGTTAAAGTGCAAGCTTTGACTGCACAGAGTGGATCAAGAGAGTGAATCGAGAGAGCAGGCCAAGAGAGGGGGCCAAGAGAGACCTCAGTGGCTCTCTGAGACACACTGTGACAGTAAAGAGAAGATCAAGAACAGTTACACAAGAAACAGACAGCCATTGCATGGATTAGATTAAGAGGGAAAGGCACTGCCAACATCCACTTTTGGAAGAGATAGGTAGGCACCAATGCCAGAGTTCATCCAACAACCTAAAAAGCAAAATGATAACACCAGAACCCAGTGATCATACCACAGGAAGACTTGATCATCTTAACAGAAGAAGAAGGCGAAGGGGAAGGAGAAGAAAATGATTTTAAACGTAACCTTTCTAATATGATTGAAACCTTTAAAGAGGAGTTTAAAAATTGCCTTAAAGAAATGGAGGAAAAGACAAAGAAAAATTGGAAGAAATTAATAAATCTCTCAAAGAAACCCAGGGAAACCAGGGGAAAAAAACAATGAAACAGTTGAAGCAAACAGCTCAAGACTTGAAGACAGAAATAGAGGCAATAAAGAAAATACAAAACAAGGGATTCTGTATATGGAAAATCTGGGTAAATGAAAGGAAACCACAGAGGCAAGCATAACCAACAGAACACAAGGGATGGAAGAGAGAATCTCAGATGCAATAAAGGAAATAGATTCATAGGTCAAAGAAAACATTTAATCCAACAAATTCTTAACACAAAACAGCAAGGAAATCTGGGATGCCATGAAAAGACCAAATCTAAGAATATAATAATATTAGGGATAGAAGAAGAAGTCCAACTCAAAGGCAGAGAAAATATATTCAACAAAATCATAGAAGAAAAATTTCCTAACCTGAAGAAGGATATTCCTATGAAGGTACAAAAAGCTTACAGAACACCAAATAGATTGGATCAAAAAGTTCCCTCGATATATAATAATCAAAAACACACAAAAAAATACAGAATAAATGAACACCTGATTTTTGATAAGGGAGCTAAAAGTATACAATGGAAAAAAGAGAGCATCTTCAACAAATTGTGCTGGCAAAACTGGATGTCAATCTGTAGAAGAATGAAAATAGATTCATATCTATCACCATGCACAAAACTCAAGTCCAAGTGAATTAAAAACCTCAATATCAGTCCGAACACACTGAACCTTATAGAAGAGAAAGTGGGTAGTACTCTACAACACGTGGGCACAGGAGACCACTTCCTACGTATAACCCCAGCAGCACAGACAGTAAGGGCATCATTGAATAAATGGGACCTCCTGAGACTGAGAAGCTTCTGTAAAGCAAAGGACACTGTCACTAAAACAGAAAGGCAACCCACTGACTGGGAGAAAATCTTCACCAACCCCGCAACTGACAAAGGTCTGATCTCCAAAATATATAAAGAACTCAAGAAACTAGAACGTAAAAGGCTAATCAACCCAATTATAAAATGGGGCACTGAGCTGAACAGAGATCTCTCAACAGAAGAAGTTCAAATGGCCAAAAGACACCTAAAGTCATGCTCAACTTCCTTAGCGATCAGGGAAATGCAAATCAAGACAACTTTAAGATACCATCTTACACCTTTCAGAATGGCTAAAATCAAAAACACCAATGATAGCCTTTGCTGGAGAGGTTGTGGAGAAAGGGGTACACTCATCCATTGCTGGTGGGAATGCAAACTTGTGCAACCACTCTGGAAAGCAGTGTGGAGGTTTCTCAGGAAATTCGGGATCAACCTACCCATGGACCCAGCAATACCACTCTTGGGAATATACCCAAAAGAGGCCTTATCATACAACAAAAGTATATGCTCTACTATGTTCATAGCAGCATTGTTTGTAATAGCCAGAACCTGGAAACAACATAGATGCCCTTCAATGGGAGAATGGATGAAGAAAGTATGGAATATATACATATTAGAGTACTACTCAGCAGTAGAAAACAAGGACTTCTTGAAGTTTGCAGGCAAATGGATGGAAATAGAAAACACTATTCTGAGTGAGGTAAGCCAGACCCAAAAAGAGGAACATGGGATGTATTCACTCATATTTGGTTTCTAGCCATAAATAAAGGACATTGAGCCTATAATTTGGGCTCTTAGAGAAGCTAAATAAGAAGGAGAATCCAAAGAAAAACAAATAGGCATCCTCCTGAATATTAACCTTCATCAGGCGATGAAAGGAGACAGAGACAGAGACCCACATTGGAGCATCGGACTGAAATCTCAAGGTCCAAATCAGGTGCAGAAGGAGAGAGAGCACGAGCAAGGAACTCAGGACCGCGAGTGGTGCACCCACACACTGAGACAATGGAGATATTCTATCGGGAACTCACCAAGGTCAGCTGGCCTGAGTCTGAAAAAGCCTGGTTAAAACCGGTCTCGCTGAACATAGCAGACAATGAGGACTACTGAGACCTCAAGAACAATGGCAATGGGTTTCTGATCCTACTGCACCTATTGGCTTTGTGGGAGCCTAGGCAGTTTGGATGCTCACCTTACTAGACCTGGATAGAGGTGGGTGGTCCTTGGACTTCCCACAGGGCAGGGAACCCTGATTGCTCTTTGGGCTGATGAGGGAGGGGTATTTGATTGGGGGAGGGAAGAGAAGGGGAGGTGGCGGTGGGGAAGAGACAGAAATCTTTAATAAATAAATAAATAAAAAGAAAGAATATTGAGAGCTGCAAAGGAAAAAGGTCAAGTAACAAATAAAGGTAAACCTATCAGAATTATACCTGACTTCTTAGTGTAAACCATGAAAGCCAGAAGATTCTGGACACAGACCATGGATGCAAGCAGAGACTACTATACCTAGCAAAGATTTTAATCACCATCAAAAGAGAAAACAATATTTTACATGAGAAAACCTGAATTAAACAATACCTATCCACAAATCCAGCTCTACAGAAAGTACCAAAAGGAAAACTCCACACCAAGGAAGCTAACTGCACTCACAAAACATAGGCATCAAATAACCTCACACCAGCAAAACCCAAATAAGGGAAACACACACAAACTGCCACTGAAAAATAACAAGAACTGACAATCGTTGGTCATTAGTATCTTTTAATATCAATGGACTAAATTCATCTATAAAAAGATACAGGCTAAGGAAATGGATATGAAAGCATGATTCAGCCTTCTGCTGTATACAAGAAACACTCCTCAACCTCAAAGACAGATATTACCTCAGAGTAAAGCATTGGGAAAAGATTTTCCAATCAAATGGACCTAAGAAACAAGTGGGTGTAGCTATCTTAATATCTAACAAAATAGACTTTGAACTAAAATCAAAAAAGATGGAGAAGGACACTTTATACTCATAACAGGAACAATCCATCAAGATGAAGTCTCCAACCTGAACATCTATGCCCCAAATATAAGAGCACACACATATGTAAAAGAAACATTACTAAAGCTTAAATCGCACATCAAACCCCACCTACTAATTGTAGTAGATTTCAACACCGCATTTATCCCAATAGAGAGGTAAACCAGATGGAAACTTAACATAAATAAGAAAACTAATAGATTTCATGACTCCAATGGACTTGACAGACATCCATAGAACATTCCACTCAAACATAAAAGGATATGCCATCTTCTCAGAACCTCATGGAAACTTCTATGTAATTGACCATATACTCAGTAACAATGAAAATTTCAACAGATACAAAAAATATTGGAGTAACCCCCTGTATATTATTGGATCTCCATGGTTTAAAGTATTTAACAATACTAATCATGTTAGTTAGGTTTTCTAGATATACAGAAATATATTAAAGTTATATAAATAATCTTCAACACTTCAAAAACCCACAGCATATGGCATTTTAAATGTTTTAAGAATTTAGACTTTTCTCAACAGTAAGACATGTCTGCTCCTGACTGCACCAATTACTTCAGAGAGGTTGATGGGCATTGAAGAAAGTTGTTATGGAATTTACCTTCAATGTAACAAGATCAGCCATTTGGGCAAGAAATTGCTCTTGCCTGGACTGCTTGATGGCATGCTGTATAAGCTGAACATGCAGAACCCACAGAAAAATTACTGCTGAACTTTCCTAAAAGAGGTGAGACAGTCCTTCAGGGTTCATGCTTCATGAAAGTATCTGCCAGACATTCTGCAGGACAAAGAAGTAAGTGGCTGACAAACTGCGAATATAAGCGAAACAGTCTTTCAAATTTTCTGCCAGGTATTATGTGTCAGGAGGATGAAGACAAATGTCCCAGTATTACAGAAACTTTGAGTAACTGTCTAGACAATGGGATGTCTCTGTCAATTCTAGAACTTTGGAAGTTGCTTTCAATGTGCTTCCAGTTTACTTTGGGTTCTTTGACATTGGAGCATAGTTTTTGATTCTTAAATCTTTTAAAGAAAATGCCAGTTAATATGACTAAATCAATGCTCAATCTAATAAAGCAAATGTCATAAAGCACTTGTACAAACTTGACAATAATGTTCATTTTTACATATTCTAGACAGTAGGATGGGGAAAAAAAAACTTGTTCATAGGCATAATCTGTTGGGTTCTCACTATAAGGTGAAAAAGAATTGTCAGTGTCTTTCCAGAGCTATGAATGCAGACCTAGTTATGCCTCTTACTCATTGCAAAGGTCTGAGCAAGCACTTCAGCAAAATAGGAGACCAGGAATTGATGAGTGTAATGGCTGTGCTTTTGTTACTTAGGGAGAAAAAACTAGATGAACCTGGGAAGGAATCTGAACTGAGAAAACACCTTCATGAGACTGACATGCAGGCAACCCTGAAGGTAATTTTCTTGATTATTGTTTGGGGATGGGGCAGTCCATAGGGATTGGTTCCACACCTAGGCAGGTGGTACTCAGTTGTATAGGGAAACTGAGGATGCCACAAAGAACAAGCTAGTTAAAAGCCTCTCTCCATGGATTCTGCCTCAGTTCCGGCCTCTATGTCCCTGCCTTGAGTCACTGCCCTGACTGTCTCAGAGTTACAAAGATAAAATGAAAGTTGCTTTGGTCATGGTGCTTTATCACAACCATAGAAAGCAAACTAATACTGATAATTACAGAGAATGTGAGGAAAATGAGTTAGCAAAGTTAGTATACATGAAAAATCAGCATAACTCCTAAAATCTTTATGAATGCTAATGAATACATATACTAATGGATATGTGTAACCTTTACCATTAATCTTCTCATTACAACAGAAGGAGAACTTTATAGAAAACCACAACACATCTCTACTTAACTTCTGCCCCTAAGGCTCAAGGGACATCATGGAAGTAAGCTTGGAAGAACCAGAGGTCCAGGAAAGCTGCTGAGAGATTGCATCTTCTAGAAATGACAGGAAGGATCTCCCATGCTCCTGTATAGGTAGGATCAACATAGTAAAAATGGCAGTTCTACAAAAGGTATTCTATAAATTTAATACAAATCCTATCAAAATCCCCCCTAAAAATTGTTCACAGACCTTGAGAGAACAATAATCAACTTTATATGGAAAAACAAAACACCCAGTGTAGCCAAAACAATCCTATTCGATAAAGGAACTTCCGGAGACATTACCATCCCTGACTTCAAACTCTATTACAGAGCTACAGCAATGAAAACAGCTTGGTAGTTGCATAAAAACAGAGACGTTGACCAATGGAATCGAATCAAAGACCCAGATATTAACCTACAAACCTATGAACACCTGATTTTTGACAAGGGAGCTAAAAGTATACAATGGAAGAAAGAAAGCATCTTCAACCAATGGTGCTGGCATAACTGGATGTCAACTTGTAGAAGAATGAAAATAGATCCATATCTATCACCATGCACAAAACTCAAGTCCAAATGGATTAAAGACCTCAATATAAATCCGACCATATGGAACCTGATAGAAGAGAAAGTGGGAAGTAGACTGCAACACATGAATACAGGAAACCACGTTTTACATATAACCCCAGTAGCACAGACATCAAGAGCAACAGTGAATAAATGGGACCTCCTGAAACTGAGAATCTTCTGTAAAGCAAAGGACACTGTCATTAAGACAAAAAGGCATCCTACTGAATGGGAAAAGATCTTCACCAACCCCGCATCAGACAAAGGTCTGATCTCTAAAATATATAAAGAACTCAAGAAACTAGACTTTAAAATGCTAATTAACCCAATTAAAAATGGCGTACTGAACTGAAAAGAGAATTCTCATCAGACGAAGTTCAAATGGCCAAAAGACACTTAAGGTCATGTTCAACCTCCTTAGCAATCAGGGAAATGCAAATCAAAACAACTTTGAGATACCATCTTACACCTGTCAGAAAGTCTAAAATCAATAGCACCAATGATAACCTATGCTGGAGAGGATGCAGAGCAACGGGAACTCTCATCCATTACTGGTGGGAATGCAAACTTGTGCAACTACTTTGGAAATCAGTGTGGTGTTTTCTCAGGAAATTGGGAATCAATATACCTCAGGATCTAGCAATACCACTCTTGGGAATATACCCAAGAGATGCCCAATCATACTACAAAAGCATTTGTTCAACTATGTTCATAGTAGTATTATTTGTAATCGCCAGAACTTGGAAACAATCTAGATGCCCCTCAATGGAAGAATGGATAAAGAAAGTGTGGAATGTATACGCATAAGAGTACTACTCAGCGGTAAAAAATAATGACATTCTGAATTTTGCATGCAAATTGATGGAAATATAAAACATTATCCTGAGTGAAATAACCCAGATCCAAAAAGATGAATCTGGTATGTACTAACTCATTAGTAAACTCTACCCATAAACAAAGGACATTAAGCCTATAGTTCACAAGCCTAGAGAAGCCAAATAACAAGGTGAACACAAAGAAAAACATATATAGATTCTCTTGGAACTTGGAAGCAAACAAGATTGCTGGGCAAAAGTTGGGAGCATGGGGGTGGGGGTGGGGATGGGGGAAGGGGAGAGTGTGAGACAGAAGGGAAAAGGGAAAGACTGGAGAGTGCTTGGGGGGAGTGCGAGGGTGGAGATGGAGGAAGGGCAGATATAGGAGCAGGGAAGAATATATCTACATTAAGGGAGCCATTTTAGGGTTGGCAAGAGACTTGAATCTAGAGAGGATCCCAGGTGCCCAGGTGAATGTCCCTAGCTAGGTCCTTGGGCAGCAGAGTAGAGGGTGCCTGAACTGGCCTTGCCCCACTATCACACTGATGATTGTCTCAAATATCACCATAGAGTCTTCATCCAGCGATGGATAGCAATAGAGACAAAGTTCCTCATCAGAGCAATGGACTGAGCCACCAAGGTCCAGTTGAAGAGCAGAAAGAGGGAGAAGATGAGCAAGGAAGTCAGGACCGTGAGGGGTTTGTCCACGCACTGAGGCAGTGTGCCTGATCTAATGGGTGCTCACCAAATCCAACTGGACTGGGACTGAATGAGTATGTGATCAAACCAGACTCTCTGAATGTGGCTGACAATGGCGGCTGTCTGAGAAGCCATTGATAAAAGGCACTGGGACTTGTTTCTACTGCATGCACTGGCTTTTTGGGACCCTAGTCTATTTGGATGCAATGCTTCCTAGGCCTGGATGGGGGGTGGGTGGACTTCCTACAGGGCAGGGATCCCTGCCCTCTCTTAAGGAGGGAGAAAGAGGGAGGAGAGGGAGTCAGGGAGCTGGGGAGCGGGAGAGTAATAGGAGGAGGGGAAGGAAGTGTAAGTTTTTGAATGGAAAAATAAATAGAAACTGGAAAAAAAAAGAGATACTTACCCATGATACCACAACCAAATGGTGGCCTGTAAAGACAAGTACAACAACTAAATAAAGGGTCCATAATTTATAGATGGAACAAGGGAGAATTCATGGCAGCATCTGAAAGAAGGGAAGGGAAAAGTAAAATTGTATGGTTGCATTTAATTTAGACAATAAATAAAAATCTGTGTCTCTAATGGCCAAAAGAGAAGGCTTTCTGTTTAAGAAAAATGCTCAAACTACTGATAAATAATCATTTGTTTGTGTGTCACTGGAGTCATGAAATGGTAAAAAAAAAAAATCTCTAAAGGGCAGAAGATGCATTTGCGTGAATCATGTTTATGTAAAGAGCAAATACTGGGCATTGTGATAACACATAGATTCACAGGCTTACTTCTCTTTGTTACACAAAGAAGTAAATGAAAGAGTATGATCACACAATGCTCTATGATTTACCAAACACATTGCTTAAAACTGTGACACAAAGGCAGAGCTTATGTGGGAGCATTTGATGTTTTGTATTCTAAAGGAAGAGGGATTATCCAGGAATTCCAAGGTCCAAATAAGAAAGGACCATTTATGATTTCCTCTGCTTTTTCTGGGTTCTGTATCCACATTCCTAGGAATTTTGTCAATTATGTGTCTAATGCCGGGAGCAAAGACCTGTATTTGGTTATAGTCAAGCCATCTTAGTTCACAAGTTAAGTAAGCTATTCAGAAGCCTCTGTAGGGAAAGTTCCAGGCCCAGGAAATTACCCTTATCTCTCCCTGTGTGTTAAGAATCCCTACAGACCTGCAGGTCCCAGGCCCCAGTCAATTAACATTTATAGACCCTCAGTATTTCCTTATCTCTTCCTGTCAGCTAGGGATATCTCCAGATGTGGCATTCCACTTAGAACAATTTCATAGGCACCTACCCACCCCTGCCCTTTTGCTATATAATATTCCTGAGAAAAAAATAAATTTTGCAGCTTGATCAGAAGACTTGCTGTCCATTTTCTCGTGTCTCTTGTTCCTCCATTTCTCTCCTCCAAGTTTCAGGTACCTGGTTTGTGTCCCACTGGTCGGGAGTAAAGCAAGACGTCAATGTGCTTTTACTGTAAACTTTTTAATGTTTTTGTTTGATTGAAAATAGATTTTTATACAATATATGTTGATTAGGATTTCCACTCCACTTACTCCTTCCAGTTGCTCCCATCCACCCTCCCATTGGCTTCATACTCTTTCTTTCTCTCCTTAGATACCAATTAGGCATCTAAGGAATAATAAAATAAAACAAAGACAAACAAATTAGAATAGAACAAAATAGCCAAATAATAAAAAGAGCTATGTAAAAAGCACAAGGAACACATATGGATACAGAAAAGCATATTTTCACACACACATTTTTACTTTCTCTGTTCCTGAATTTTGATAGCCACTAGTATGGAATCTGTCTTTATTGGTCTTCCTACATGGGGCATGTCATATGAACCAAAACAAGTAGTGAGTGACTTTTTCTGTTTGGCTTTTTCACTTAGTGTGTTTTCAAGAATCTTGTTGCAGTGTAAATCAAGGCCATGTTGTTGTGCCTAAATGATTATTTAGAACATTCTGACATCTACCTTGGCAAATCCTGAATAGCTTTCCCCCAAATTGGATCTTAAAATACTCTATACCACTTTTAAGCACTTTAATTTTTGTGCATTTATTAGGTTTGCTTTCAATTTGTAAATTATATGAGCAGAGCAATTACATTTATAATATTCTTCTATTCTGTCAAGAAATTCATATAGGGTAAATAGTCATAATTTTTGTCACAGTGAAGTTTCCTCAGATAAATTCCCAAACATGTGATCTTAGTGAGACCATGATGCATTTTCTTCTTTATTGTTATCATTTTACATACTTACCTCAGTGTCACTTCCCCCTTCACTATACCCCATACACTACTCCTCAATTTATACTCAGAAAGGGCAAGCCTCCCTTTTGGCTATATCTCCAAAACATGGCATTTCATGCTGCAGTAAGACTAAGCACCTAGCCTTGTATTCTTGGAGGGCAAAGCAACCCAGTATGAAAAATAGGGTTTCAAAAGCCAGTAAAAGAGTTGGAGATGGCCCCTGCTACCACAGAAGAACTAGCTACACAACTGTCATATATATGCATATGGCCTAGGTCAGTCACATGCAGGCTCCCTGGTTGTTGGTTCAGACTCTGTTAACTTCTATGATCCAAGGTTAGTTGATTTTGATGTCCTTGACCCTTTGGCTCCTACAATCCTTCCTTTCTCTCTTCAGCACTATTCCCAGATCTCAACCTCAAGTTTGACAGTGGGTCTTTATGTCTGTTTTCTCCAGTTGCTGGATGAAGCCTCTTATGACAATTGGGTTAGGCACCATTTTATGGGTACTACAAAATACTAAGCATCATTACATTGACTTTTTCCTCTAGTCATGTTTGATTCTATCCTAGGTCTCTGAGCCATCCAATCTCTGTGTCTTGACACTACAGATAGTGTCAGGGGTGGTCTCACTCTCCTGGCACAGGTTTAAGACTGTACCAGTCATTGGTTGGCCATTGCCAAAAACTCTGTACCACCCTTGTCCCAGCACATCCCATAGGCAGGACATACTGTAGGTAGAAGGTTATGTGAGTGGCTTGGTGTTCCAGTAATAAGCAGCGGCGGGGCTGCGTCCCCAACACCCCGGCCGCTTGCACTGCTAGCTTTACCTGAAATAATTACATGGACACTGTATTCTTTTAAGCACTGCTTGGCCCATTAGCTTCAACCTCTTAACCCATTTCTAATCAGGTGAATAGCACCACGAGGTGTGCTTACCAGGAAGATTCTAGCCTACATCCATCTTGAGTCGGAGCTTCATCCTTTTTCCTCAGAGAGCAGAGCTATCGTGAGGGCGCATGGCGTCTCTGTCTGAGGCTTCTGGCTCTGGCGGAGCTGCATGCTTTCTGACCTCACCTCCTCTTCCTCTCAGCATTTTCTTCTGTTTACTCCACCCACCTATGTTCTAACCAATCGGACCAAGCACTTTATTTATTGCTTATCCAATGAAATCAACAGATTGATATATGACACTCCCACATCACTTCCCCTTTTTCTGTTTAAACAAAAAGGAAAGGCTTTAACTTTAACATAGTAAATACAATATTACCTAAGAAAACAAAAAGTGAGCAATTTTCAAAACTCTAGAAATGACAGAGACATCTCGCTGCCTGTACAGTCACCCAAAGTTCCTCTGTACCGTTGGGGCATCCATCTTGGCCTACAGGCCCATAGTTTTCAGCAGACATTTCCACAAAGCAGGAAATTTCAAAGGCAGTCACTATCTGCTTGTCCAAAGAATGTCTTGCAGACTCTTTCATGAATCAGGAACCCCAAAAGATCATCTCACCTTTAGGCAAGTTCAGTAGTCCTCTCTCAGCGGGTTCTCTGTGTCCAGTTTATGCAATAGTCAGGCAAGAGCAGTTTCTTGCCCAAATGGCTATCAAACTCCATAAGGATCCTCTTCGATGCCCATATTCTTCCTGAAGTAGATTGGTGATGCCAGGAGCAGAGTGTCTCATTGTCATGAAAAGTCCTAAGTTATTAAAACATTAAATGCCATATTCTCTAGTCTTTGAAAGATATGAAGAATGCCTATCTGATATATATCTATGCACATCTAGAAAATCTAACATGACACAAACTTGATTGTTATAGATGATTATTAACAGCCTATATACGTTACATTTTACGTGAACTACACAATCACAATACCTTAATAAAGATCAGAAATACATATACATACAATAAAATTGACCTTAAAATCCATACCAATGCAAATTATTCATACATATATCATTTCCCTTTAAATGTAAAGGAACATTTATAAACCATATTTGGGAACATGGGTGCAGTTTTTCTCTCCAAACTGTTTCCTGCTGAATGGGGGCGTCGTTAATTAGGTCTTTCATGGTATAACCTGTGTGCTAGTTTCATCTCAGTTGGCAGTTGAGCGATGCAATTTTCTGAAGGTGTTCCAGCAACCCTTCGGGAGGGCGTGGTCCATCATACCAAATTGGGATAGATGCAATCCATAGGGTCTCATCCTCTGTGAAAACAAAACAAGAAACTCCTTTCCAAAGTTTCATGTCCTTAGATCCAAATTGCAAAGTCAAGGCATTTCCAAAATATCTATGTTGAATTAGTTCAGCAGCATTTATAAACAAATATCTTTTGGCAGCTGTTGCTCTTTCCTCAGCATTCAAACAATTCAAAGAGAGCATAATAGCATACAGTATCAAGATTTTCTGTGTATTTTCCATCTTTGTATGCTTTATTTTAACCTCTATTTCACTTATTTTTACTTTTATTTTATATTCTCTGTATCTTTGTCCTGGAATAACTCTGTAGACCAGGCTGTCTTTGAACTCTCAGAGATCAGCCTGTTTCTGCCTCCCAGGCACTGGGATTAAAGGTGAGGTGTGTGTTACTACACCTTGAACTCACAGAGATCTGTTGTCTCTGCCTTCTAGGCACTGGGATTAAAGGCGTGTTCTACCACACCTTGAAGTCACAGAGGTCAATCTCCCTCTGCCTCCCAAGTGTTGGGATTAAAGGCGTGTACTACCATAACCAAATTCTCTTTTTCTTTCTTTTTTACTTTTAGAACTTTAATTTTTACTTTGCATATATTTTTAACACACTGTAAACCATTTAGAAATTTTCTTTGTCTTTGAATATCTCTTTACTGTATATCTCTCTTTTTCTGAATACATGAGTCTTCAATTTACCAAGCAATCTCAGTAGGACTAAAGCTGTGGCTTTGCCAGCTAGATCCAGTCCATTCCTTAGCTTTCCAGCCTCATGGCTGAGGTACCGGCCAGAGCCGCCTTCAGTGCCACAACTCTACAGTGTTTCAAGGTCCTTGACAGCTTCCGCAGCCTGGGCTTGTAAACCGCATGACCCGCCCGCGTAAAAGAGTCAGAGTTTGCCCTGGCAGGACAGCCCAGAAAGCCAGCATTTTTAAACAGCGCAGCTTTTTTCCTGCTATGGCTGAAAACCGAAAAGCATGCGTTCAGCTTTTTGCCAACAATGTTTAAGTGTTTCGTGGCAGGACCTCTTAAAAGAGCTGCAAGGCTTTGCAGCTAAAGCTGAGTCAGGAAGCCTCTCTTAGATGAAAGCAGTTGCTTGCCTCTAGCAAGCAGAGCAGACCCGAGAAACTGCTGCTACCAAGAAAACATGCTTTACTCTTTCCCAAGCTTTTTCAGGCTTTTAGTGGATTCAGTTAGCCTCACGTTGGGCAGCCATCTGTTGAAATAAGCAGCGGCGGGGCTGCGTCCCCAACACCCCGGCTGCTTGCACGGCTAGCTTTACCCGAAATAATTACACGGACACTGTATTCTTTTAAGCACCGCTTGGCCCATTAGCTTCAACCTCTTAACCCATTTCTAATCAGGTGAATAGCACCACGAGGTGTGCTTACCAGGAAGATTCTAGCCTACATCCATCTTGAGTCGGAGCTTCATCCTTCTGCCTCAGAGAGCAGAGCTATCGTGAGGGGCGCATGGCGTCTCTGTCTGAGGCTTCTGGCTCTGAGCGGAGCTGCATGCTTTCTGACCTCACCTCCTCTTCCTCTCAGCATTTTCTTCTGTTTACTCCACCCACCTATGTTCTAACCAATCAGACCAAGCAGTTTATTTATTGCTTATCCAATGAAATCAACAGATTGATATATGCCCCACATCAGCTCCATTGGAAATTTTTCCCAGTGACAGAAGATGGCCATTTCAGGCTACTTATCCACAATTACTAGGAGTATTAGTTGGGGCTGTCCTTTCATATTTCTAGGAGTATCTATCTAACCGCAAAATTTCCACTCTAAAATTTCAGTACTCACCCCAACCAACTACCTATCTGCTGCCTCATGTTCCCACACCCACTGGCCCATCCATGAAATCTCTTCTATTTCCCCTTCCCAGGAAGATCTGAGTGTGCCTCTTGGACTCTCCTTGTTACCTAGCCTCTCTGGGTCTGTGGATTGTAGCATAGTTACCCTTTACTTTAAAGGTATTATGCACTTTTAAGAGAGTACATACCATGTTTGTCTTTCTGGGTTTGGGTTACCTCAGTCAGGATTGTTTTTTCCCTCATTCCATCCATTTGTCTTTGAATTTCCTTGCTATTGATTTATGATGCATTTTCTGTAATTATTTTTGATAATTTTACCATTTATGCCATATTAAAGCATTTTAGGTTAGTTTACTTATTTATTTATTTATTTATTTATTTATTTATTGTTATTGTTGTTGTTGCTGTTGTCTGTTGTTGCTGCTGTTATGTGTATATGGCCATGAAGGCCAAAGGCATTGCATTGCCTGGAGCTAGAATCGTATGTGACTGTGAATATGGATCCTGGCAAGTCAAGTTGGGTCCTTTGGAAGAACAATCCATGCTCTTAAGCATGGCAATATTTTTAGCTACAGATCTACATTTTCCTTCCATGCGTCTGAGTGTAGGCCACATGTATGTCTGTCTTCCATGTACATGAGCAGTGCTGATGGAGGCCGGAAGACAATGCCAGATAGCCTGGATCTAGAGTCACAGACTATCATGAACCACCATGTGGGTGCTGGAAAGTGAACCTGGGACCTTTGCAAGAGGAGAAAGTGTTTCTTATCATGGATCCTTCTCTTAGGCTCAGATTTTGTCTTTTTCTGGTACTTAGGCTTTGAGCTTTTAAACTACTGTTTTCGCTGATCATATTTGAAGTTCTGAACAAGTTGTATTTTCAACTCAACTGAAGACATTGGCAAGACCTGGACATCCACACTTCATTGATGTGAAAGAAAATATTAACAGTGACTAGGTTAAGAGACCCTGAATTTAACAGCACAATGAAGTTCAAACAGCAGTGATGATTGAGTGTTTCATAGGAATATTTGTAAAATCATTCATGTTTGCTTTTGGATTCACAGGGTCGATCTTCAAGAAAATTCCAGTCAACTTCCATTTTTTGGTTTGCAGATATTGTCCAGTTTTTATATATAAAGGGAGGATTGCAATCTTTATTTCTGCCATCATCATAAGATTTTTTAATATATTATTATTATATAGACAAATTGGCAGAGCTTTTGCATTCTTTCTGAAATTATATTTTCTAGAAGTATTGATGGATTTTGCTTTATTCTTTAAGTATGATTTGATAATCAAGTAAATTTGTGTATGTTTATGTTAACTAACATCTTATATCTATTAGCCCATTGAATCCTCACCACACATCTATGTGACCTGTGCTTGTACTACTTTTGTTACACCCATAATAAACTGTTGTCCCTTGGACTTAAGTAACTGTAAAATTCTTTGTCCATTATCCACATCACTGATTCAAATTCATTAAAACAAAATGTCAAGATTTTCTCTTTAGAGGTGTCTCTTCATTGAATTAAAGCACAAAAATGAGTTATTAACTATGTTTTAATGAAATTAATTCTCCACCGCTCCTGGATTTGAAACTTGACTGTGTCATGTGCAAGCTGCCGAATGTTAGGAACCATCCCTCTGCATATCCATGATTTTTCTTATTTTCATACAAAGTCATATAAATTCATTATATCTTTGATTTTATATATATAGTTATATACAGTATGTATGGGTCTTCAACCATGAGTAGTATATGAAAATGCACAGCAAACACTTATGAATGAACAAATAATTGATCCATGCAGGTATGGTTCCATTCAGCAATTTGTGAATTATAGCTTGAGTAAGGCCCTAACACTTAGCAAGAATACAATTGTCTTAGAAATAAGACAGAGCATATCACTGTAGCAAGAGGGCATGTTCAGCTTCCTGCTGCCCTTCACTGTGGAGTAGTATCTGTCCAGACAAGAGTTTCTCAACAAATCTGAGGCTACCTCTGCATTTGAAAAGATTGCCATGATTGATATCTACCTTGGGCATGTGATTCATTCTTTATTTGTCTTGTCTATACCCGAGTTTGAAGATTTTATATATGTGTGGGGTGCAGAGGGACAAGGGTGGGGAGAGAGTATGAAAGAGAGAGATGCAGAGAGAGATAGAGAGACAGAGAGAGGGAAAGAGAATATGAACAGAGCCTTTGTGCTATAATTAACAAGCTGTATATCACTACATAGAAGTTTTCACTTCATAACACTGAAATAGTAGTAATGAGCCAATACCTGGCAAGGTTAGCTTTAATGATTCAATTCTACTTAATGATAGGTTGATTTGTGGTGCCTTTATTTTTTATTAGCAGCAACATTCTCTTTTAGAAGGAAGCTATACCATCGGCTATTCAACCACAGAGTCAATAAGTAATTCTTTTTATCTACCTGGCCCAACACAAATATTCTTTAAATAACATTTGATTTCTAAACAGATAAGTGTTTCAAGAATTCTGTGGAGATCATATTTTAAACTAAATATTTGGAATTGAGGATTTTCTTTCCACTTGGATGTTATACCTTGTAAATAAAAGAACTTTCCCAACTTTAATAATAAGTAATGCTATGTAAAAGACACATTAATTGCAAAGGTTTGAATATGAACTCTTTCTCAAAATCTACAATTAATCAGTTCTCTACATAGCATAATAAAATGGCATAAAATATGCTTTACAGTTGATTAGATGAACTTTGTACTTTGTACTCATCAGTACCATTTTAAAATGAATGATATTTTTAATGATGATTTAAATCAAACATCAAAATCTGGAATAGTACATACATTCACAGTGTGGTGGCAGCAGCAGGGGAGGTGCCCATGGTGCTCATAGTGGGAATAACTAAAAATTCCCTTGCTGGGAATCAACCTATAGAAAAATTATGAAGCAACAGGTCTGACTCCTGAATTTAAAGAAAAAGAGATTCCTTGGTGATAGAGAATAGGGCTTCCATTCCATGTTCCTAACACACCCCTCAACCTATATTACCTAGGAATGATGCATAGTTCAAATGGAAACCCATGAAGGAGGCAGCCAAGGATCAGGAATGGTAGTAGGCATGTCTGGGGAGGCCCAGAAGCAGTTCATCATGGTGATGCTGACAATGAAGCCATGGCCATGACCTTGACTCTCCCTGTGTACCAGACCACTTACCTAGTGAGTCCTACACTAGCACTGAGTGTGGCATAGTGTGAATATGAAGGAAAGATAGCTCTCCACCCCACAGGTATACTGTTGTGTGCCCAACCGAAGTGCCTGTCTTCTCTCATCTTTGACTTACTTTCCAGCTTTCTAGGGAAAACATTATCTGTGAATAATCTGTATATACTTCACCGACCACTACTGGTAGTTTTCAGGCTTTAAAATCATATTGTTGGTTCCTTTTCCTTTCCTAAAGTCAGCACCTCTTTGTGAGACTACTTTCCAGCAATGACACAACTGGAATCAGGGCTCATAGCGTCTATCTCTGATGATCACTGCCTTCCCAAATGAGTTCATAATTTCAAAGGACTGCATTTCTTATCTTTGCTTAATGCAATCTGAAATATGCTTATTCAAAGTGAGTGACTGTTTTTAAAAGGACAGAAATAATAACCTTTGAAAAATACCAGAAGAGGTGTTGTTAATCTGAAATCTTAGATCCATAGACAGCTGAGGAGAATTATAAACTTGAGTCTGCATGGGATATAAACTGAGTTCAAGGCCAGCCTAAACAACTTAAGAGAGACCCTTTCTCAAAGTTAAAGAACAAAATAGAAATAAATAAAGGTCTGAGCAAACAAATTAGTGAGAGGTCTTAGGTTTATTTCCAAATATCGAATAAAAAAATAAATGCATACATGACCTTGTATAAAACTTTTTTGCCTTTGTTTCAAGAGTTTTGGTGACTGTTTTAGTTCAGCTACTATAACAATCCAGACCCTGAGTATTTTGTAAATAAAAAAAAATTATTTCTCACTTCTGGGATCTAGCTAATCATCAAGGTGTTAAGTTTTAAGGCAGGTGTTCTTCAAATTTTCAGTATAAGTTCTAATTGTAACCTAATTTTGCAGAAACCAAGGAAAGATTGATGCCCCTGGTCATTTATTCCATTTATGAAGAATATACTTTCATGTCCTCAACTCAAAAATACCCTGCCTCTTAAATAACTACATTAAAAACTAGTATTTCATATTATGATTTTCATGTATATAAAACATTCGATCAACAACAGGGAGTCTGTAGATTTCCATGTATTAAATAAATAGCAAGCATCCAAAGACTTAGAAAGTTTGATACACGCACAACTTTCCTATCCGTGGTTAGTTTTAGTTTTCATTTATTTCATATGAAAATATTGAAGTCTAATTAAATTTATCTTCTTTGTGTATTCTAGCTAATTTCTGTATTATTGTGTTAGTCTGAGATGTTTACTTATCCTTTATTTATGCTTTATCACTTCATTTATAGCCATGGTCAAGAAAAACAGAAGACCTTAAGTATATCCTACCTGAAAGCTTACAAAGTCACTTTATGCAGTTTTATAAAAGTCTGCAGAATATAGAAGACTCCTAGATCAGAGGTAATGGACTTGTCTTACACACAGTATAGATAGTATCATGCATTTTATGTTTGCTCTCCATTTTTATGTCCCTGGTACCCATGAGAATAGGAAACAGTGATCCATTTTAGACATCAGTAGTGGCTCTGAACTTTCAGGTCTCAACCCCTTTGGGGGTCAATGTCAGATATCCTGCTTTATCAGATAGTTATAGCATGATTTATAACAGTAGCAAAATCACAGTTATGAAGTAATAATGAAATAATTTTGTGGCTGGGGCTCAACACAAAATGAGGAAAATATAGAAAAGGGTCACAGCATTCGGATGTTTGAGAACCACTGTTCTGGAGAATTACTAGAATATTATGTAAGTCATGATTTATTTATTAATTTTCTATAGACTTTCATAACCTAATTTATATGTCCTATGATTTTTTCGGAGTTTCCAGCATAGTCTTATCTTTTTCATATAATAATTTTCCATCAATATGAGTATGCAGTAAAATATTTACTATGTGTGAGCATGTTTTATCAACTATTATCAGTATTTCTGTTCTTAGTGTATAGACATCTAACAAAAGAAAGTATAAATATTTTTTGGCAGTAACCATATACTTTCAAGCATCCTCAGTGCATATATAGGCAACATAGGTATATATAACAATGTTCTAATCTCTTAATCTATCAGAATTGTCTTTCTAAATTCTTAGTATCTAAAATCGAATGCCTCCCTCTTTCAGAATTACTCCCTCATAAAACCTGGTGTCAAAGCTTTCTGTGTTTTCAGGATTTTGCTTGTTTGGTTTTTTGGCTTATGTTTTTAAGGCTTCTTATATTACAACAAGCTAAGAAGCAAAGAAATTATTGACAAACCCAATATACAGAAACTAACCTTTGAAGGTTCACCCTTAGTCAGTAGGGTGCCACCTCTGAAAGGCTTCACGGCTGTTGAAACAGCACAGCTACATGGAGACAATTCTTTTAAAATGTGACCCTGTGAAACAGTTCAGATTCAAATCATAACAGTGTTGAAAAGACAATGGAGAATTAAAATTGATCTGACATGTCCAGGAAAGCCCAGAATTCTGAGAGGCAGAGCTGAGTTGTTCCATTTAGCCTCTGGAAGCATCAGGCAGTTCAGTGAGTCTACAATATGGGGGTTGCTAGGCAAATAAGAGGCAGGATGAGGGCACAAGGATGTTGGCCATAATGCCTCTACACTTGCATTACATGGTTGAAATGTCCCTGATGCAGCTTTTTAAAATGTTGTCTAAGCAAGAGCAGACGGCAGGTTTGGATGGCCTCCTATAGTTTATGGAGCACAGGCTTGTCTCACTTTAACTACTCAGAGAACACTGGATGATCTTCTGGAAAAAAGGAAACGGGATTTTCTTTTTGTGAATAATTGAATGCTCTTAGTTAACTTAACTCTCCTAGACAGTGGATAGCTGTTAGCTCAAATGTTTACTATCTATCTAACCCTTTAGACTATCACGATCTTTTGGAGTTTGTCCTTTTGTTCCTCGGTATCTAATAGTCCTGAACCATTTTTGCAACCCTGTGTTACTGTTCTTTTGGAATATGTAGATTTTGGCTTTGTATAACTTAGCTATGTGTGGACATAAACTAGCCACTTAATAATTTGAGACAGATTCTCCATGGCCCTACTATAGAATAACAGTCTTTCAATTCTACTTCAATCTTCAACCGATTTAATCAGTTACTATATAGAATTATGGCTAAGAGTTAACGAACTAGAGACCATGCCTGAGTTTATATCTTCATACCCGAATTCTTTTCAGCCACATGGATGTTGGGGAAAAAAGTCACTCTTTATTATTTTATATATGTAAAATATATTCTTCCTAATTCAATGAGTTTTTGTAAGATAACATTACATTAATTATGGACAACCTTTAAAAGATTATCAATACATGCTAATAGCAAAATATTTAATAGAAATTAATGAGAATGATTATTACTACTAATACTGACTAGGGATGATTTCTAGTTATAACTCATACAGGTAGATGAATAACTCTACAGATAAATGATCAACTGTGTGTTATAATTTCAATATCCAGTAAGTCTATGAAATAAGACACTGGCCAATTCATGGAAATAAAATTACTCTCAAAGATATGTGTGTCAATTTCTCCCAATCAGAACCTGAGGGGCACACCTATTCTCTCACCTCACTCCCTCTCTTCCATCACTGAAAATCAAAGTGAGCAACAAACATAATGAGTACATGTTATGAACTGTTTCACTCCCCTTTTCCCCACTAAAGACTGGTTGAAGTTCCAAGTCCCATAAACTCCACAGTCATGTGCTTCCCTGGAAAGAGACTGCTGAGAGGAGGTGGCAGAAGTAGCAGAAGGAGAGAAGGAAGAGGGGAATTGAACTTATTTCTCTGGTCAATTAAAGGGGAAGATGATGTCATGGTGATCTCTTACCTGCAATTGTTACATTCTGTGTTTCCTATGGGTAGAAAAAGAGGAAGATGGAATAAGAAGAAATGATGTCTGGGTTGTTTGGAGAGTTCTTTGAAAGGACCCAAACTTGAACTCTGTAAAACAATGGAAGAAGGGAGAAGGCATGCAAAGTAATTCTGGGAGTATTTATACACTCTGTATAGTGTCCACTTCCTATGTCTCAAAAATCTCCTTGATAAAGGTAAGTACTTTTATGTATACAAACATGGGACTAATTTTCAAGGGAAATATTAGGTTGCTATCAAATTTCAGGTTGTTTTAGTGATTAAATCCTTTAATGTATTCACACTGGTCTACTTAAGATAAGAGAATATGAAAATAATGGAAGTAACAGTGGCATATATTCAGTAATTAGACCCTCATTTTTTGTGCTTTCCTTAGTTGAAAACAATGAAGTTTTCAAGAATGACAAAGAAGCATTACTGTGATTTACAATTTTGAATTGCATTTTGCAATGTCCATTTTTTCTCTTCCAGTTTCGTATGAACAATAATATGATTGAATATTTGTTCTGCTGTTAAATAAGACCTATTCTTTTTTATATTCCATTAGGAGAAACACAGCCTCATTTTTCGCTTTCACATTACTTAATATTTGGCTGTGAATGCTCTTTGGCAGTAGAGAGGGCAATTGATAATTCTGCTGTGTTGCATAAACATTCTCGCTTCAAAGAGATTGCCTGTCCAGATCCCCATGGAATTATTTCAAGCCAGATGTCCAATTATGTCCAACATCTTTAATGTTTTCAAAATCATCTTGAGTGTTGTTAATGGAGGATCATTAGGTACGGACTGGAACTTTTTTATGGGCACTGCATAGATTTAGACTATTTGTGCAATGTGTGCTCTTGTTTTGGAAGACTTTAGGGGATTTTATTTCACATGCCACTTTCATAACACTTTATATTTTCGTCACTAGACTTGGTTTTATAGTTATAGTAAACATTATCTTTTCTTCCAACAAATATCTATTAAAACTGTGGTAACATCCAAATATTACACAATGTACTAAGATTAAGATAGAACTTCTAACACATAACTCCAGTTAAGAGAACTGGTAGAAATGGAAATAAAAAAATATTGTGAATGTATCTAGGTATGTCATCATGATTGAGATCTAGGATTTTTTTTAATGTAGGTCACTGAAACTGAAATTAAAAATTAAAAATGACTTACATTAAATTCCTACATTATTTAGAATGAAAGAATCTCATGATCAGGACATCATCCAGATCCACAGTGCTGTAATCACAAGAATGGGAACTTAGGCAAGGTTATGTAAAGATGACTTATTTCAAAATAAAAATTATTTTATTTACTAGTGGAAGTATAGGATGAAGTATAATTCATCAAAATAGTTGGTGCTACCCTACACAATAAAGAAACTATTAAGTTTTTAAAACAGGACACAACATGGTCAAATATATATTGAGCATGGATAAAGCAAAAGATCACATGTTGTATATATTATATGGAAAGAGCCTCAATAAGCTAGGAAGTACTTAAACCACTGCATATGAATGAGTGAACTGAATTAGAATTGGGAGAAATATTATTCAACAAAGATTAGCCAGGTGCTATATCCAGCTCACATTTATAGGAAGGTGTAAGTAAATGCCTCTCAATTAAAAGAACAAGTAACTGATGCAGATGAATATATTTTAAATATAAACTTGCAAGAATTGTGTAAAGCAGTGGTTCACAACCTTCCCAATGCTGCAATCCTATAATATAGTTCCTCATGTTGTGATGCCAACAACCACAAAATTACTTTTATTGTTACTTCATGACTGTAATTGTGTGACTGTTATTAATTTTAATATAAATATCAGGTTTTCACGGTATCTGATTTATGACACTTGGTAAAGGGTCATTGGACCTCTGAAGGAGTCATGACCCATAAGATGAGAACCACTGGTATGAAGGATGTGTCATTGTCTATGTTTGGATGTAGTTTATTATCACTTTCCTTTTTATACAAGACTGAGAGATTTCTAACTTTATGTGAAGTTTTGATTTGTAGATTGTTGTCAGTTTGATGTGTATGGAGAATGATTTTATGTGCATATCTGTGCTAAGGGAATGCCTCTGAATATCCACGGGATCAGTGGTCAACTGATCCAGTGAACACAGGCTTCAAATCTTCCTCTTAGTTCATAAGCTCAAAAAATTTCAGTTCAGTGATATTTCAGGACTATCTTACTAGTTTAATCACAGGAGCACAGGGACACAGCCCTCTTCCTCAGGCTCTTCAGGTTCCCAAACAGGAAGTTCCCAAGTAGGGTGGGTTTGCCAGAACTGCAACAAATTCTCAGAGCATATTTGATAAAAATGAGAATTTTCTCAGCATAACATTGCTCATCACAATTATGGTGTTTGTTTTCCACAGTTCTTACCTTCAAAGATAAGATAGAACTATTTTTTTTCAATATCAGGAAAATTAACTTAGATACAATAGTAATTTAGTGTCACCTAAGGGCCTTTCCTTAATTACATCAACAGCAATGGTATTCAAATACAGCAATACTGGTGATATTGAAAAGGAAGGTTAATAGCAAACCACATCAGATTATAGAAGACACAAAAAGATACAGCAATAGAGTGTAGTAACAGATGCCAGATGCATATAAACTAAAATCAAATTCGGCAAGATATATATTGAGATTATTAGGAAATTTAATTTATATCAGAAAAAAGAAAGTAACTGAAGGACAAAGCTTAGGATACTTAATGGAAAGTAAAGCTAAATGCATTTTGAAGTAGTACTGAAGAAAGCAGGGAAATAACCATGAATACAAGTATAATACAATAAAGAAAAGCAATGGTAAAGAAACATGATTTAAATTAGGTTATGAAAAAAGTTCTGTGTGTATATAATTGACTCTCTAGAGAAAAGTAAATGAACAATTGAACAAAATTAATATTTATGAAAATAACTTGAAGATGTTTCCACTCAAATTTCCTAATTATCTCAGTTGAAGAGAAGGAATGAGCAAGGAATGCGCTCCTGTAATATGAGCAAGAGGGGTCAAAATTATGATGGGGAAAGCCACAGAGAGAGCTGATCTGAGCTTGTGAAAGCTCATGGACTCTGGAATGACTGCTCTGGAGCCAGCATGGGACTGATCTAGGCCCTCTGCATCTGGGTAATAGTTGTGTAGCTTGGTCTTTTGTGGGGCACCTACCAGCGAGACCAGGACCTTACTCTTTGTAACCTACTTCCTATGGTGAAATGCCTTGCCCAGTCTTGATGCAGGGGGGCAGCTTGGTCCTGGCTCAGCTTGATATACCATGCTTTATTGACTCACATAGGAGGCCTTACCCCTTCTGAATGGAGAAGGAGGACTGGATGGGGGCTAAAAGGGTGGTGAGGGGTGGGAATGTGAGGAGAGGAGGGAGGGAAAACTGTGGTTGGTATGTAAAATAAATAAATTAAAAATAAACTTACAACTTAAAAAAAGGAAAAAAAGATTCAGTTCTCATATATATTGATTATTTTATTATTTTTAATTATAAGATTGTTTTTAATACACACAAGTAACAAGATTCGTCAGAAACTTTTTGTGAAAATCTAGTTCATGTACGAATATTTATGATACAATAGTTAGGGAAATTTTTGATGCCTATTTTTTTCTATTCCTTCCTTCCTTCCTCCCTTCTTCCCACCCTTCCTTCATCTTTCTTTTCTTTTTAGAGTAGCTAAGCATGGCACTGCTTGAACATTTTATTTCTAGACATTCTGTAGATAAACTTCCTGACTCAAATTTGTTCTCTACTGCCCACATACTAATGGGTGGTGTCACTAAAGTTTGGTATTGCTATTGGTGTGGAAAGTAGGTTGGCTGCTTTTTGGTTCTGTTGTTTCTGAAGAACCAAAATGTTTTCATTTTCCTTTTCTCTTTGTGATCATTACCATGTGTCTTTCACATATATCCGAAAGCCACCTCTACAATCTGTTAAAAAAAAAACTGAGGTGGCAACTTTCAGGCTTCTCTCAGGTAGGTCTCCTGATCTAGTTAATATTGTGTGACAACAAGGCCAAGATCTGGATCCGTGTTCACAGCTTGCACACAGTGTTAGGTCATCTATTTCTAGAACTTTTACATTTGCCATTTTTCTCTTGCCTCTGTTCCTCTTCACTGCCTTTGATCTATCTAAAGTCCCCTTGCTATTTTCTGCATTCACACACTTGCAATCTTAAAGAAATCAGCAGGGTTCTATAATTCTTATTGATGTGGTATAACATACTTACCAGTATGACTTTTGGGAGGGTCTTCTTGAGCTTGTTTATTCTTACATGGTGGAGAGGCACATGTTGACCCTTTATGCTTCTTTTTCTGTGAATTTTTATCCACCCACTCCAAGTGTACCTGGGTATATGTGTGTGTGTATGCATATGGTCTGTGTGTATAGTGGCTGTGTGTGTGTGTGTTTGGGGGTCTACATGTGAGTAAGGGCTCTCCATGTGTGTATGTGCATGAATATATCTATGTGTATGTATGCAGAAGTAAAGGAAAGATAGCAGGTATTTTGCCTTTACAGTCTCCACATAGTTTCTTTGAGATAGGGTCTGTCTCTAAACCTAGAACTAGACTGGCAAGAGCAAGCCCCAAGAATATTAGTTCCTTTGTCTCTGCCCTATATAGTGGTGGTGTTTCAGATATTGACATGGCCTCCTCTTTTCATATGGGTGCTGAGATTCTAGCTCAGGTACTCATGCTTACACAGTATGTGGTCTTACTGAGCTATTTCTTCAGCTACTCATCTCATGACTTTTGTTAACCTCACTCTGTCCTTTCAAGTTTTAAAACTTTTTAGTGTGGCTTTCAAATTATGAAAATAATAGTAATTCAGGAGTCTTACAAAATTCATAAAACAGCAAAACTCATAAACAATTATATTCCCCAGAGGTAAGCACCAATATATTTAATACTTTTCCTCCAAAGTGTTTTCCTACAAATGTACCAGAGATAATACAGCTCTTAAAATTAAACATTCTGACTTTTTCTTCAGTTGTGTTTCATGATCATTTCTTATGTATTTAAATTATTCATATATCATATTCAATAGCTTTCTGATATGAGAACATATGGACAGTTTCTTAATCTTGACTGCAATTTTCATTATTAACAAAAGGCCTATAACAAACATCTTTGCATAAATTAGCATCAGTATTTCAGGTTATTTTCTTGGAAAGCACTTCTACAAAGGTTTACAGAATTATAACTTTACCATTACTAAATACTAAATGTTGATTCATTCTCAAACAGCTTAAAAGTATGACTTTAATTGTTTCCTCTTAAGAATAGGGGCTGCAGCACAGTTTTGGAGTATGTATATATCTTCTGTTGATAATTCAAGCATTTATATGATGAATTCTTTAGCATTTTGTCAGTCATTCCCACATACAGTATAAATATTGCTTCATTAGATCCTACAGATGTTCTTAACACACCCTAAGTTTTACTCCTTTGTGTATTATGTTTACTTCTTGGATATTTATTTTTCAATAACTCACAAATCTTATCTTACTTCAGGGTTCCTTGAAAAAAAGGCATAAATGGGCTAATAAACTTAATATTTTTACCAAAGTGCCTAACAGATAATACAATTTGACATGAGTTTCAAATGCAACAATGACACAGACAGACATCAAATCTTCTTTTAGTTACACAGGAACACACATACACATACAAAGATGCCTGATAATTCATCTATTATCTAGGACAAAACTTTGATTCTTTTTTCTATTTTTTTCAAATTCTTCATTCAGTCTCTATAACATACAAATCATATCTTCAAAACATAACCTGAGTGTAGTCAGTTTTTTCTTTTTGCCACCATTGTCAAAAAGTAAGTCCGAGGCTGGAGAGATGGCTCGATAATTTAAGAGCACTTCTTGCTCTTTCAAAAGTACTGTTTTCAGTTCCCAGCATATGTATGGTGACTCATATCCATTTGTGACTCTATTTCCAATATTATTACCCTATTTTTGAGTCTGTGGCTACCAGGCACCAACTTATGCACAGACATGCATGAAGATAAAACATTCATTTGCATAAATATAAAAATAAATTCATAACTTCTTTTTAAAAATCTGCTTTTTATCAATGATCATCAAAACTATGCTCTACTATAGTTTCATAATAATGAGAATAAAATCTGAAATCCCTGCATTAGTTTCTGTCATAGTTTAGGTCTCTATATCTATGGAGAGATACCATGACCTTATCAACTTTCCTAAGAAAACATTTCCTTGGGATAGTTTGTGAACAGATCATAGCTTTTGTTCATTACCATCATGCTGTGGGCCATGGCAAAGTGCAGGCAGATGTTGTGTTGGCATAGCTGGGAGTCCTACATCTTACAGGCTGTTGAAATAGGAGCTGCGGGGCTGCGTCTCCAGCACCCCGGCCACCCACACGGCTAGCTTTACCCGAAATAATTACACGGACACTGTATTCTTTTAAGCACTGCTTGGCCCATTAGCTTCAACCTCTTAACCCATTTCTAATCATCTATGTAGCACCATGAGGTGCACTTACCAGGAAGATTCTAGCCTATGTCCATTCTGGGTCTGAGCTTCATGCCTCTGCCTCAGAGAGCAGAGCTATCACGAGGGGAGCATGGCATCTCTGTCTGAGGTGTCTGGCTCTGATTGGAGGTGCATGCTTTCTGAGCTCACTTCCTCTTCCTGCCAGCATTTTGTTCTGTTTACTCCACCCACCTATGTTCTAACCAATCAGGACCAAGCAGTTTATTTATTGCTTAACCAATGAAATCAACAGATTGATATATGACACTCCCACATCAACAGGCAACAGGAAGTTGACTGGGACAGTAGGCAGTATCATGAACATAGAAAAACTCAAAGCCAGCTGCCACAATGACACAGTTCCTCCAATAACGCCGTATCTACTCTAATGTGGCACTGCCTATGAGATTATGGAGACCAATTATATCCAAACTACCACAGTCTCCAAACTCTCAACATCCTGATCTGTTTCCCTCAGCTCTTTGAAACTTGGCTTTCAAACACCTAGTGTATTCACAGTGAACTTGCCTTACTTCAATACCTAGGAATAAACTAACCGATTCTAAAACCTCTGGTAAAATGTTGTAAAAAGTGGTTTCTTCTTTCTAGAATGTTGCTGAAAATTCTTATAGGTGATTATTTCTGCTCCATCTAAGTGATTATTTTCTCAGAAGAACTCCGTCCTAGTACCCATTGCTAATTGACTCTTGGTTACCTTATATTACTTCGCTTATTCATAGTGTGCTTATAAACAAACTTATGAGCACTGATGATTTCTGTTTTCTTAATACCCAATTTTTCTGTCTTATACTGTCATCCCAAAATATTACATGTTCTTTGCTTCTGCATCTGCAGAAGGTAGAAAAGCATATTTGAATAAGATTAGACAAAGAGATGAATTGTTACACCTTAATTTTGATATGTGAATGTATATCAATATGATACAATTATTTTCTGTGCCATCTAAATTCCATGTCTTTGCTCTTTTCATCTTCTTTCCCGTGGGTGATTTTGTCTTTCTTGTTAGTGACTATCTGCAATTTTCATTTCAATCTTTCCTCTCTCCATTGTGTGTCTTGATCATGAAATTCTATTTATAATGCTTGCTTCATCCTAAAATCACTTTCTGTCTTTTTCCCACTTACCTTGTTGAGTTTAATTTCAGTTTTTCTTACAATATTTATTTCTATACTACTATCACCCAGATATTTCTTTTTTTTCTACTGATATTGTCAAAATATTTACTTTTCATCTGAATCTAAAGAGGTATTTTTTAAGTGGTTAGAACAATGTTAATGGGGGTCTCTTAAATTGTTTAGCACTTCTGGTAGATGTGTATAATATTAATGTGGACTCATTCTTAAGCCAGAGGATGACTTTATTTAGACTCATTGTTGATCTGCTTCAAAGACAGTAATTATATGAATTTTTGTTATCTTTTAGTGTTGTGGTTAGAAAACAAGTCAATGTATACAACTTCCTGATCAATTTTTACTTGTGAGGCTCTCTGTGGAGTGAATGTGTTGAATTCAGCTCTGAACCTAAGCCGAAGACCAAACAGTATCTTTCCAGAAATGCAGAAACTCATTCACTTTCTGTTTCTACTTTCAACACCCAATTGTGAGGATGACAATTTCTAAACATAAAGCATCACTGAGTGCCTTCCTCACTCTCATCATCACTGCTTGGTAGATGTTAAAATGGGATTAGGGCAGATAGGAAGCATATGAGTGCTGGGGTTCACTAGACTCAAGTTGACTGGAGGAAGGAAATAAAACCCCTAGTGCTATCTGCATAGTAAATCCTGGTATTGTGAGGTTACTTGCATATATTTTGTTTGTGAAGAACTCTATTATCACTGAAAAATATTGAGACAGTGGATTAGTAGTAGAAAATGTTCTTTTAATAATTTCAGGTTTAGGCAGTCCTATGTGAGCCTCTGATAAATCATTTCAATTTGGTTCTCTCTGCCTAGAGTTAGAGACAATTTAACCCAACTAAGGCAATCAGTAAATCCTTCTTTCTTTTGCTTTTACTACTATGTGTTTGCAAATTTTCTTTAATCTCATTTGTATTTTAATATAAAATTGATAAAACTTGACTAAGCTACATCCTGAGGTAGTTTGGAATCAAAGTCCTCTAACTGTTTCTTAGGCAATTTCACAAGGTCAATAGCTGCATATTTATACTGAAGTGCTTTTGTTAGGAAGGAAATATCTTCTGAAGTCCAAATGAATCTAGAGGAATCATACAACTAAATCAAATACCAAGAAGGAAATAATTTAAATCCACCCAAATTTCTTATATATTTTGCGTCATCGTTGTTTATGACACCAGTAGTTCTCAATGGGGAAAAAAGATAAAAGCATTAAAATGTAAGTCCTTAGGCCTAACCTAGTCATTCTCCAGATCATGTTCTGTGTGTCAGAGTGTGGATAAACCCAGCAAACCTGAAAGCTTAGAATCACAACTAATACAGAAATATTAATACTAGGGAAAACAAATTGTCCTGAATAAAATGGAACATAGCTCAGAGAAGTAGACTTTCAGACAATCGATGGTCACAAAAATTAAGCAGGCCAGTCAGTTGCTTTAGGGTCTTTTCTCATAAATTCAAAGAATTTCTTTCTTTCTTTCTTTCTTTCTTTCTTTCTTTCTTTCTTTCTTTCTTTCTTTCAGATTTCTGTCTCCTCCCTGCCACTGCCTCCCATTTCCCTCTCCCTCCCCCAATCAACTCCCCCTCCCTCATCAGCCCAAAGAGCAGTCAGGGTTCCCTGCCCTGTGGGGAGTCCAAGGATCTCCCAACTCCTTCCAGGTCTAGTAAGGTGAACATCCAAACAGCCTAGGCTCCCACAAAGTCAGTACGTGCAGTAGGATCAAAACCCAGTGCCATTGTTCTTGACTTCTCAGCAGTCCTCATTGTCCGCTATGTTCAGCAAGTCCGGTTTTATCCCATGCTTTTTCAGACTCAGTCCAGCTTGCCTTGGTGAGTTCCCAATAGAATATCTCCATTGTCTCAGTGTAAAGAAAAACATATAGTTAGTCATCCTCCTGTATATTAACCTTCATCAGGCAATGAAAGGAGACAGAGTCCCACATTGGGGCACCGGACTGAAACCCCAAGGTCCAAATCAGGAGCAGAAGGAGAGAGAGCACGAGCAATGTCAATTTCATTGACAACAGAAGAGTGTGTTTTAGAGTGAGTTGTATTTTAGGTAAGAGCTTAAGCTTAAACTTAAAAAGAGAAGGGGAAGCATAGATTCCTCCATAGTAGGAAGAGGCAGTCTCAAAGTGGGTGGTCACTTAGGGGACCAGTCTAGGTGTTAATATAGCATTACTGAATGAGGTGAGTTGCTCAGTACAATTGTCCCACATATGAAACATTCAAGCAACTTTCCATCCCTGTGTCTATCCTGGGCTTCCAGATGCACCTTCAAGAACTAGTAAGTACCTGGATAGGCATATTATCTAGGCAGTTGTGCTCATTAGATTACTATGAAAAAGGAGAAGGAAAACAGGAAATCATAACCCCGGCCAGTGCCCAGAAACCTTTTTGTGGACAGAACTGCTGATGGAACCCGGGATATTTCTGGTATCTTGTCAAGAGGAGTCTTCTTGTCAAGGACAAAAAGCAAAAGTACTCATTGAAATTTTTATTTTAGAGGTTATAGTTATAATCACATCATTTCCCACTACCATTTCCTCTCTCTAAATTCTCTCTTCTGCTCTTCCTTTCTTTCTTTCAAATTCACATCCTCTTTTCTTTATTAATTGTTAGAGACATAAATGTACATACATATACATTCCTAAATGCATAAGTAAGACCAGCTGGTTTGCACAATGCTATGTATGTTTTCAGAGCTTTCCATATAGTATTAAATAATTGAGGTCCTCATCCCTACACTGGTTGACTCCTTTGATCTGTTTTATCAATATGACAATACATTAACTTACGTATTTAGAAGCTAAGTTATCTAAAGCATGTAGTCAGTTTCTATTGGTTGCTAGTTATTATGGATGGTAGACTTCAAACTACAATTGGCTTAAACTACTTCACTGAAATATGAAAAGTGTTCTGATCCTCATATATGAAGGTAAAAGCTAATTCATAGTGTTGTTTTGTAGGCAATGTAGGTATAGCCAGTACTTCATATCAATTCCCTGTATTATTTTGATAACAGAAAAATTAATCATTTACAAAATCTTCATAATAAACAACCCTCCATGCCTACCTCAATGATCTGCCACTGAAGTAGTTTCACTTCAGGAAGCTTAAATTGACAACAGAGTAATAGAAACCCTTTTTGAATTTAAGTGTAGTGCTTCATGGCTAGAATCACACACACACACACACACACACACACACACACACACACACGGAAAGCTGAAACAAAAGGATTGCTCTGAGTTCAAGGCCAACCTAGGCTCTAGAGTAAGACACAATCTCAAATCAATCAACCAATCAATAAATACATAGTTTTAAAAGACAGGTAACCAAGAAAGAAAATAAACTATTTTTTGGTCTCCCAGATACTGAGGTATTCTGTATATGCACAGAATGGCTCCCTGTCTGAAGAAATAGTGCATCCCAGTGCATACAACAGATGGACGCTCAAAGGGGCGTGCCACGGGTTTCCCAGACCTTTTTGCTGAAAGCTTGCTTCACATGCCAATATTTAACACTGACTTCATACTGTATTATTTTCCTGCACAAACAAACTTATAACTATTGCTTTTAGATACCATGAGTATTCACTGCTATCAGGGTAAACACTTAATCAAAATATGTTTTAAGCTTCTCTGAAGAATAATTGAAATGTGTGTGAAGTGGAGAAATAGGCTCTGGAGGTAAAACTCACTAGGTAAATAAATGTATTGCTTATATTGATGAACCTGGGATACCCATGAAAATTTTAATTTAATTCACTCTTTATCCAAATTTCTCAACTCTGTCTTTGCGTATTTTCCTAATGTCATGAAGGTGTAAAAATCTACACTTTTTTTGAAGACAGTGGGTCATAGAGACATGGCCAACATATTTTTATTATGTTGTGCTCAATCTCATGCCTGGAACTCCTAAAGATCAGGTGACGTATAATTCACATTGTGGTAGTATGACCATTTCTTATTGTCTGTTGGTATGGGACAATTGTTTTTATTCTGTCAATTATATTTTAAATAAATGCTGATTGGCCAGTAGCCAGGCAGTAAGTATAGGTGGGACAAACCGACAGGAAGTAGAAGTGGGTAAATGAGAACAGGAATATTCTGGGAAGAAGGAAGCATTTTCTGCAGTTGTGAGCCTGCCACAGAAGAAGTAACACATGACTGCCTCACTGAAACAGGTATCGAGCCATGTGGCTAACATATACTAGAATAATGGGCTAATATAAGTTGTAAGAGTTAATAAGAAGCCTGAGCTAATAGGCCAATTAGTTTGTAGTTAATATAGACCTCTGTGTGATTTCTTTGGGACTTAATGACTGCAGGAACCAGGCAGAACAGAAACCTCAGTCAACAGTATGTGGTCTTCTAACACTTCAAAGATTCATGGTATGGGAAAATGTAATTCCCCTGCTGAAAATTACGAATTTTGAGTCAGGAATTCCATATGAATTATATCCACTTCTCCAGATGTTTTATGTCTGTGCTTATATCTTTTTTCACCCTTCTGTTTGCATGTTTTCTCTAACTATTTACATTTGGTTCACTATATTCAAAGATAATGTTCACCCCATGTTTGTATCATTCTTGAAAATTCCTTTTCACAAGAGAATCACATTTCGGATGTCCTTCAATACTCCATTCAATAAAAACCAGTTTGCAGAGCTACAGGTTATCACTCATTCACTCGTGTTAAAACTGTAAGCTATATTTTCTACCAGCATTTATATAGTACAATAAGCACAACACAATAGGATAGAATAGAACAGAAACTGTTGCATTTTATCTCAATTATTGAAGTAAATGTTCCTCTGGGGTAATTTTTTGTCATTCATTCTGTTTATATGTAGGAACTTATATGCTTGTATCTATGTATGTATAAATCCATGTATGAACATGTGCCTTCTTTATAATGATCTCCTTTAGTAGATTTCTTTACTTATATCTATACATTGCTTTAGCAGTTACCCTATTTTCCTGTACTGTCCTACTTATGCTTCATTCTGGAAAAATTCTAATGTCTTATATTTCTATAGTTATAATTTTCTGTTTTGTTTATTCAAGTATTATCAAGGTCATGTTTTTGTCTTTGTAGACAAGAAAAACTACTTTTACCTTCATAAAAATTGTACCAAGGAAGTTGTATAAACAAATAATATAGAGTAACAGGAAAATCTTACAAATTTGGTGTTCTGTATGATAGAGGAGGCTGTCAAAGAAACTAAAGACCCATAACAGGAGCAAGATCCAAATATTTTTATATCAGTATAATAAACACAGACAACTGAAAGACTAATGGAAATATGTGGAAAGTAACCCAGTCTCCAAGCCAAATTCTTCTGTTAGCTTCCCAAATCTCATGTTCTCAAACATTCTTTGAACAGTCAGACTACACCAGTCCTTTTATGTCCGCAACTTCTCTAATACCAACCAAACTTCTTTCCTCTTTTATCCAGTCTGCATTTCATAGTCATCACCTACATCTTTTGTCAATGCCACAGATACCTTCCTTCCTTTAGCCATGTTCTTCTGAAAATACCTGATGTCTTTTTCCCAGTCACTACTTGGGCAACTGTATTCCTCAACAGTATATGATATTCCACCCACAGACTGATCTTGAAGATCAATTGGAATCCTGGAACACATCTTTGGTCATGTCATCCATGTGGTCAATGAATGGGGTAGAGGCTTCCACTTGGTAAAGTTATGTCAATTGCCAATGGTCTTCTGAGTGCAGAATATGTGGAGCAGCATTGTGAAATACAGAGAAGCTAGTTAATAAGGAGAACCCTAACAGAGACATACATGGATTCCCCTGGGAAGGGAAAATAGACAAGAACTCCTGAGAAAATTGGGGGCATGGAGGGGAGGAGAATGGAGTGTGAAAGCAGAGGGGGATGGGGGAGTAATAGGGTAAGAGAGCATGAGAAAACAGGATGGCAAAGGCAAAGGAAGGACAGAGAGGGAGAGAAAGGAAAGAGATATTTTATTGAGGGAGCCATTATGGGCTGCAAGAAACATGGTACTAGAGTAATTCCCAGGAATCCACAATGATGACATTAGCTAAATCTTTAAGCAATAATGGAGAGGATAAATAAACTTGCCTTCCCCTATAATCAGATTAATGACTACCTTAATTGTCATCATAGAACCTTCATCCAGCCACTGATGGAAATAGATGCAGAAATTTACAGATAGCACTGGGCTGAGCTCCCACAGTCCAACCTAACTGAAGAGGGAACAACATGAGCAAAGAAGTCACGACCATGGTGTGGAAATCCAGAGAAACAGCAGATCTGAGCTAGTGGGAGCTCACTCACTCCAGATTGACACTGGCAAACCAACATAGACCCAAATTAGGCCCTCTATAGATAGGTGATAGTCATATGTCTGGGGCAGTCTTTGGGCAACTGGCAGTGGTACCAGGATTTATCCCTAGTTCTTGAACTGGCTTTTTGGAACCCATTCTCTTTGCAGGGGTACTTTGTTCAGGCAAGATATAGTTGGTCCTGCCTTTAAGTGATGGGTTAGACTTTGTTGAATTCCCCATCGGAAACCCTACCTTCTCTGAGGAGTAGATAGGGGTGGGGTGTGTGGAAGGTGTGGGGAGCAGGAAGAGAGAATGGAGAGTGAACTGAGATTGGCATGTAAAATGAGAAAAGATTGTTTTAAAAATAAATTAATTAATGAGAAAAATCCTCCAATGATTTTCCTTTTATATTGTCCTTTTTAAAAAATTTCCTACCAACCCCAAGTTCTCAGAAACTTATGCTAAAATTTAGCTTTCACTATTGTGTATGTTTAGACTTATGTCAGAAAAGTCTTGGAGAATGTCTAAATATAGTTCTGCAACACATTCCCCCATTTGCTTACAAATAAAACTATTCTGCTTGGCTTGCATTCTCATTTTTCTTTAGGTTAGGCACATTTTAAAAAATAACTTTGTTGAGTTATTCAGTATATACTAAAGATAGGCAAGGAGACAATATTGTACAAATTGTAAGACAAACACTTTTGAAATGAATGAGACTACTTAAAGGAAATTATTTCTAAAGATAGCCCAGGAAAGAAAATAATTCATTTCTAAGTACACAACATATGCAACTATTACATAATTCACAATTATATGGGTAATATAATGTTTGAAAGTGATCAAAAACTTATATCAGGAAAAGGTACTTAGGTGAATGGGTTTTTCTTTTAAAATAAATATGTTGGTGCTAAACACAGGCAGCACGTAGCAAGTCAGTGATTGGTTGACATCTCCTAGATTCAAAACTCCTTGCTCCACACATGGGGGCTGCTTCAGAATTCTGCTTTGCCTTTAAAGAAGAGTTTCTTTTCATGAGAACAGCATAATTTGCGGTTATGTACCAGAGAAACTTGGTGCTGTTCCTTGTCCTTCTACAGCAACTTGTTTGTTTTCCAATGCCAGAGTTATCCTTTTCTCCTGCTTACTAAAAGGAGATGAGAGAAATAAAGATGGCTTCTGCTCTCTGGACAAAGAGTATTGATTGTTCAACAAACCAGCAAAGGAGAGTTGGAACTAGATGGAAATTGTAATAACCCTGTGATGATTTCTGGGGACAAAAATCAATAGAAAAGGAATGGTTTTATGAAAGATATACAACATTATTATTCTAATACCTCAGGTCATCAAGCAGAGGCATATAAGTGTGTCATGATGTATGACTTAGGGGACTGAGAAGCCTGAATGACCAAAACACAGCAGCTATTTCTGACAATAGTTATCTCTGGTCACTTTCTCCATCCACAGAATCAAAGGGATACAGAGATATTTCCTTCCAGTCCCTTAATTTGTTGCTGTCATTTGTTTTCATATCTAGGCCTTTAAACTTCTTCTTTCTTCTGCCATTTTCTAGAACTCTCTTCAAACAGATCTTTAGTGGCATCTTTCTAGCACCCTTATCTCTACTCAAAACAATCACAAAAGCCAAGATTTCTGAAACAGCGTTACCTTGAAAAACAAACTAATAAAGTCTTGTACTCCACTGTATGCCACACCCACTGTCTATACACTTATCTTCCTTGCATAGATTTCAAAGATTTTGTAGTTATCTCTATTTTATATTCTTTCTATATTTCACTAGAATGGAAGTTTTTTTTCTACTTATTCAACGTTCCATCTCCAGACTCGAGAATCTATTTGTGATATTGTCAGTGAATAATAAATATTTGAAAATGAAGATACATACTTTATGTTAAAATTTTTCTAATAATTGTATCTATCCTGTTTTCTGTTTACTTAAAAGCATATTGATGACAACGTGAGAACAACATCTGTCCATTTTCCCATTGCTGTTAGAAATCTAAATTTAGGCACAGCAATTTTTCATTCTTCAAAATTATTAATACTTTGTGAAGAAAAATGTTTTTTATTGTAAAAGAGTAATTGTTACTAGTTCAATTTAACAACCTGAAATTCAGTCCGATTGACCTTTCTGAAACTAGCAATCATTCTCTTCCAAAATTATTTCAGAATACCCCACTCCAGGATATAACCTATCCATAGCTAGAATATGAGTGAAGAATAATATGAGGAAATAGCTCTAGTGTATCTAGGAGAGATTTGTGGTGCATAGGTAGAATGAGATGAGACACTTCAATGATTCATTGGGAACCTTTGACTGCTGCAGCTCTGCTGCTCCAATGAGGCCAACCCTCCGCTGCTTAGTCATATGCCAGATCATAAATTGCCACTTGTCTGCATATCAAACTGGGCTCCAGTTCACTATGTGGGAAGAGATTCAGGGCACAATTTACCACCCAATTAGAGAGATAAGTTTAGGCCAACTTTATTTCAGCTTATCTTACTTGGGAAGTATTGAATGTTTACTCTGGCAACTGTAAAACACATTACTTTCTATATAATAAAAAGGACGGAAATCATTGCTACATATTTGTCTTTATGGTCTGCTATTCTAGGGAGAGAAAAATTTTTTATCAAAAATAGGCAATTTGTTTTGTTATTGTTCACGTGGAAAGCAGGAGCGATCTGAAGAAAAGGCAAATTGGCATTGAAAGACACTCAGGCAGCAAGGAATTCAGTTGATTAACTAGTTCTTATACTTCAGCTACTGCCTCATCAACTATAGTATAGAAATTATCTTGGGTTCAAAGCTAAAGACAGGCCATAGCTTTTATTCCACAAGAGAAATCCAATTATGCTTTAAAGAGTCGATGTGAGCAATGCTGATATGAAATCTGGAAGAGAGCTGTTAAATTACCTTGGTAAAGTACTGGATGAATTTCTTCTAGCACAGTAACTTTTTCCTCATTTTCTTCAAAGACTAATTATTAATTTCTTGCACTATTTAGTAACTAGAGACATTTCACTTTCCATTTAACTGCTTGCATTTGTAATAGTTATGATTAATGTCTCATTTATTAAAAAAGTTTTTTAAAAAAATTGCCAATAGTACTTGAGTGCAGTTTTAGGTTCAAGATTGCAGTTTAAGAACTATGTATTCACTCCTGAGAAATAAGAAGCTGAACTATTTTTAAAAATAAATTGCTAGTATTTTTGGACACCTTTACAAAGTATAAATTAAGAGAAAATACATTTATTTTTCTCTTTAATATAAGACCCATGTTGTAATTTTGTAATGCCTAGTGTCCATGATTATATAACTCCACTTTTAAAATGATGAATTTCATATCTATTGTTTTGAGTTCATCGTGAAAGAAAAAGTAATGGTGTTTATATTCAGAATTTCATTGTTTCAGGTAGCACAAGACAGCAACTTAACTAATCCCCTAGCATCCAACCTACAAGTATGGCATTAATGATTTTGGAGAGAGTTAACTAAGTACATCTATCACTTTGTCATGTGTGGTAACGGAATGCATCAATCAGAAGAAAAGAGAGGACTGTTTTTCTTTATATCTGGGAAGACTACTGAAATCTGTCTTCAAAATCAATAGAACAGATATGGTAAGCTGTTGACTAAATAGACTCTATGGGACAACGGACATGAGAAGACTGATAATAATAAGTCTTTGCTCCTGGAATAAATCAAAGGTCAGTTTCCTGAGATAAGGACCATTTTTAATGTCAATACTTTTGAGATGTTTTGTTTTAGATTGGTTTCTTTTGTGAGATAATATGAGTACTTCAAGTATTACCATTTTGCATTCTTTAAATTATCACAGGAAAATTAAATGGACTGCCAATTCAGTCCTGGATGTTATATTGCATTATTTACTTCCACTATGAATAGAACTCACAGTGGAGATTATCAACGATATTCATTCTTAACACACGTTTCTAGAAAATCATTGCAACAAGTTTGAACTTGTGATTTTTACCTTCATACTACCAGAATGTGTCTATCTGCATTATCTAACATTTGAAGTTTCATTACAAGACTTGAAAAAATGAAATACCCTAATAACGATTTTTAAAATATTTGCTAAATGAATGAGAGGAACAAAAGAATTGAAAAAAATACTATAAAGGCCAAAGAGGTCATGTTTATTTAGAGTCCCTGGGACACCATAGCAATTACATGAGCTAGGAAAGGATATAATTTTGAAGTCATTACTGGAATTAAATAGAAAGTAATCAAAACACACATGGGAATAATTACCAAGGAGATAAAAAAATCCAGAAAGTATGAATAAAGAAAGTAATCCTCTCATCTACAACCAATAAAGGGAGAATTGATAGACTTCTAGGAAATGTTTATAAATGTGTGTAGGGAGCACAAATGTTCCATATACAAAGAATTATTGGGAACTGAGCAAATCTGGGAGTAAGAGAAATTGTCTTCCAGGGAAAAAAATTTAGTTAAAATACAATCCAAAAATAAACAACATGAAAGCATGCACCACTACTAGCTGTTAGGGAACTACAGATTGAAGCTACTTTAATATTCAATCTCCCTCCAGTTAGAGTGGCTATCATCAAGAATACAAATGACAATGAAGGCTGGCATGAAAGCAAGGAAAAGAACCTGTGTCGAGTTTTTGTGGGACTGTAAGTTGGTAAATCTATTTTGGGAATCAGTTTGGAGGTTGCTTCAAGTAACTAGAACAAGAATTTCCATAAAACCAGTTGCCATCTCTGAACCCATACCAAAGGACTACGGTACACTTGCATATCCATATTAATTTCTCCTCTATTTGCAGTGGCTAAGAGGTAGATTCAACCTAAATTTGATCTCTTCATTAGCTACTGAAGAGACAATGAAAACATGCTAATTATACACAGTGAAGTATTTCTCATCTGTAAAAAAAAAAAAATGAAGCATTAATCTTGCTGGTATCGATTTTCCAATTCTATCATGAAATTGGAAATGATTATGCTGAATGAGGACACTTAGGCCCACAAATGCTAACACAGCTTGATCTCTATGGTAGGAAGGTGTTAGTTTCAAATATTTTATGTGTTTAACCTGGAGCACATGTGGGAAACAAAAAAAAAATAAGAAATGGAGCAGTGCAGAGTGTATGCATTTAGCGAGAGCGGTTAACCCACTAAAGTTTCAATGAAAGTAAATAGACTGATGTTAGAGACAGAAAAGTTGAAGCAGGTAATGGAGATAAGAAAACAAGAAGACAACAGAAGGGTTAGACAAAGGATATATCAAGAAGGTATATGGGAACCTACAATCTTAGACCCAAGTAGAAAAGAAAAGATAAATGAATAGCAAAGCACATGTGATATGAAAAAACTTAGTGGGAAAAATACTAAGGCCTCGAGGTTAAATTAGTGATGCAGGCAAATACATGAGGGAAAAAAAACAATGAGTAGATGGGTTAAAGAAAACTAAGAATTAGGGAAGAGTTCTTATGAAACCTTACTGGATTGAAAACTAACTAAAACATACTTTAAAAGTGTTGGAGAGGTGTCCTACATGGGTGAAAATTCTGCTACGAGAAGACATAGGATATCAATCAAAAATAAATCCACCATACATAGCTTGATACCTACAAATTAGTGATCATAGAAGTCTGAGAGGTGACACAAACAAAACAGCACGCTGTCATTACTCTTGGTTGCCACCATAAGTAGTAAGACACAATTGTTAAAGACACCATACACTTTAGTTGCAGGGTATTGTTGTGAAATATATTAGTTTAAGATGTGTTACATTCATTTATGCTGTGGGATATTTGTTTAACGATGCAAAGATGTGTTGCATTATTTTATGTTGTATTTGTTTAACTCTGTAAAGCTGTATTTGTTAGCCTGTCAAAAACATCTACTTGGTCTAATAAAGAGTTCAGCAGTCAACAGGCAGGAGAGAAAAAGACAGGACTGCCAGGCAGAAAGAATAAACAGGAGGAGAAATCTAGGCTTCAAAAAAGGATGAGGAGCAAGACAAGGAAAGGAGGGCACCAGGGACAAGCCATCCAGCCACACAACCAGCCATGGAATAAGAAGGGAAGAAAGAATAAAGAAAGGTACAAAGCCCAGAGACAAAATGTATGAGAATAAAAACAGCATATTTTAATTTAACTTAGAAAATCCACTAAAAACCAAGCCAAGTTATGGTCAGGCATTTGTAAGTAAGAATAAGTCTCCATGTACTTATTTGGGAACAGGGTGATGGGCCCCCAAAAAGTTAAAAAATACCAACTACAGGACACAGATATGTCTAGGAAACTACCTCCCTGCTTGCTAGATTTCATAGTGTTGGGGAAATATTTGACATCAATGGTCTTATTTTCTGTTTGATGAAATATTGGCTAAAACTGTGTATGGTGGCACTCATTTGATTGGATTTTGAGCCATCTTTCCCAATTAATGTCTGCTACTATAATCATTGTCAAAAATCATGACCATAGAGGTCATATACCCTAGAAAATAACTTTTGATGTTGTTTTGATTAATGGTCATATTGTCATTCTTCCTTCTAAATATCTATATTTATAACCATAGATTATGGTACTCTCTACCTTGGTTAGAGGAGCTTCTTACTGAAGAGGGTAGTGGCTAAAATAAAGTGTCACAACTGTTCAAAGTGCTGAGAATGTGTGAGTGGTATATTTAGCCATAGACAGAACCTCTCTATCACCCCACTCTTCCATGACTCAGAGACTACCACATAAAAGGAATCATAAAAATGTAAGTGTGGGAAATGAGTGCTATGAAGTACTTTCTCCTGGGTTTGATATTTCTGTTGCACACTGGAACTCTGATAAATCTGTTGCGCACTTGAACTCACAGTATCAAGTATACAAGACTTGAGGAAGAGTGGACCATTTAAAATTTCTAGCATAGAGAGGAGGTAGACTGCCAATGCCCATGTCTATCTGCGGAAGCACTGGCACTCACATCCAATTTGAGAAGGAGGTATTCTTTTATTCAGGAGAGTGTGATTGTTGGGGGGTTTCCTATGTCCCAGTGGATATCTTATACCATCTGCATATGATCAGCACATATTTGACTCTGTAGTTAAATAAATATTGAAAGGAGACAAGAAGTTGGTAGAAAGGTGTGTTAGAAAGGCTTGAGAGAGTTGAAGAGAGGAAGTGCTAATGGATGTGATCAAATTACATTGTACACATATCTGATTTTTTTAATTAAGGAAATATTCTGATAGTAAATCAATGAAGAATATATGAAATACTGTAGGTGCTATTTATGACCATAAAATTCCTAAAACACTTTATATTTGTAGCAATAAAAATTGTTTGCGTATTATATTAGTTACATCCAAATGGATTTTTGGAAACTAGTATATAGAAAGCATTGTTTTGATCAATCAAGACCTGTAGAAATCCTGTACATCATCCTTACTTTGCTTGTATATGCTGCTATTTATATTCATAGGTTTGAAGTTTCTTAATTTCATTTGCAATAGGAAACTGGAAAAATAATTTCATGATTGAATGGGAGAGAAATTGTCAGAGAAAGCACATAGTGGTACTAGTGGTACTATCTAATAAGTGTGGAATTTTAACAATCCAAACTCAAGTTGGATTTAGATAATAGAAACATTTTGTGCTTGTTGGGTTTCAAATGAATCTAAGTGCATTTAATAACAATAGAGCTATGAGAGTAGTCTGAATTCTGGTAAAAGTATTATGAGAGGTACTGTTTTCTTATCAGCAAGGAGGCTATATCATTCCTCTGCTGTCCTCTCCATCTTCTTTTAATGAGTCCCTCAAGTCTGTATTTTTGTAGTAACTGCATGAGATGGGGATGTAGCCTACTCTATGGTGGACTGTGATAGGAGTGGAAACAGACTTGTTTTAAGCCATTGATGTGAAAGAAATTGTCTATTCCTATAGGCAAGCCTAATTTATTTTAATATATACTAATCAGTAATACTGTGAAGCTGAGAGTCAATCTTTCTAAGTCTTATTTGCAATCAAGGCTTGAGGCCACTAATAATATATACCATAAGACTGCTTTCAAAATTTAGTGAAATAGAAAATTATCACAAGCTAATACTTCAGGTTAGCTGTTAATATCTTTTAGGCAAAATTTTCAAATCATATGTCAGGAGATTTTTCTTGGAGTATTTTATTTCCCTTGGACATAGCCCATGAACAAAGAGAGCAAGTGCTAGATATATTTAATAATCTCTCAAAGGGCTAATCATAATCAAAGCACAGTTTCCATCCATTTGTGTAAATGCAAGGTTAAAACTTATTACTGTGCACAATTAATTTGTATCAACAATTAAAACATCATTTATCCAAAGGTGCAAAAAGTCTAAAATAAACAAACCCTTGAGTGTAGGAGCAGGCTGAGATGAAGTTAAGAGAGAAAATGGAGATCACTAAACAAGAGGAAAGAGTTGTTTGACCTTGAGTAGTTGAACTTGAGAGCATTCACAATGTTTTTTAAAAGGATCAGCATAAAATTAAGATTATCAGCATGAGATCATGCATTTTGGTTATTAAATAAGTCACATTATACCTAATGATTAAGGTTGTCTCCTTAAGAAAAAAAGAGACATTTTTCATGGCATGTGAGGTAACAAGAGTAGTAAGTGCAATTTTAAAGAAAGCAAGAACAGGATGAAGTGTTGTACAGTCTGCAAAGGAGGAAACCACAGCTATGCAGGGAACAGAACTTCCTGTGCATGAAAGTCATTGCTACACTCTTGCAAAATGGCCCAATCCCTGTTCATTTGTTTTTCTCAAGGACAGATACTCCACCATGAGAAACTATGATCAAACCATAAAACTGTCTCTAGTAGCCCTATTGAGCCTTTCCTTTAGCTACATAACTCCCTGCCCCAGATATGGCATTGAACCCCCTTTTCGTTAGACAAACACTGAAATTTTGGAAAGGCATCTATAAGTCTTGAAAGGTTGCAGCAATAACTTTAAGGGAAAATTCAATTATCTAATCACTTCAGCACTGCGACAGAGGCACTGAATAGAAAAGTCAATAAAAGTATCCGAGCACAGACAGGCAAACTGTATTCAACACCAGAGTTTGAAAGGAGCTGTCAGATTTTTTAAAAAATCATTTAGATCTACTAAACTTTGTTCCCTAATATTATCCATAGATGGCCTAGAATTCAGAGCACATATCCAGACATGTTTAATCCTTTCTTGCCCTCTCCTTTACTTGCCATTCTCCATCTATTATAATACTGGTATTACATCCCTTTCAAGATAAAGTCTCCCTGAGATGTACCTTGTCACCACATAATATAAGGAAGCATAATTCGTAGAAAAGAAGTGCAGTGCTGCCCAGTGAACAAAGATAGACTAACTTTTCCAGTTTGTTTTCCATTGCTATGATAAACACCATGACTAAAGCAACTTAGGTAAGCAAGGGTTTATTTGTCTATTTAGTCTATACTTCCAGGTAATGGTCCAGGGAAGTCAGTGCAAGAACTCAAGCAGTAGCAGAAGCATGAACCAAAGAGGAAAGTTGCTTACTAATGTACTCTCTATCCAACTATTAATCTGTCGGTCTCTGTGTCTGTCTGTCTGTCTGTCTGTCTGTCTGTCTATGCCCGCTTTCTTATACAACCCAGACCCAGTGGGCTAAAGATTATGTTGCCTATGGTGGGATCATCCCTTCCCAGACTCCATCATGGTAATTTCTCGCAGATACAACCATTAGCCAAACTGGGCAATGCAATGATTTCCTTAAGGCTTTGTCTTCTGAAGTTATTCCGGATTATGTCAAGTGGACAACAATGCCTAACCAGAACATTAGCTAAATTTGAAAGAGTTGTGACACTAAACAAAAAGTAAAGCCTTCCACCCTCTAGGGAATGTGGTGAAACACTACATTGGATAGCAGACAGAGCCTTACATGGGGGCTTCATTGTAGTCCCTTAGTTAAATTCCTTACCACTCATGAAATGGAGTTGGTGCTGCATCTGATTGTTGGGAACTATGGTTAGCAGTATAACTGTCATTGTCAACACTTTTTGCTTATTCTTTCCTTCTCAGTATAGAATATCATTTCTCTAAAAGTTAACAAAGCTTGTAACTCAAATATCAACACTACAAATGAAGCTTTAGGTTTTGAATCCCAAATCAAATGTAATTGAAAATATGCCCATATTTGTCCAAAATAATTATTAAAATTATTGTTATGTGGGTGGTATGCACATAAATGATTACATCACCTCCTTGCTTAGAATGTTTATTAGTATGTCTAAGCAAAAACATTCGTAACAAATAAGAAAGTAAGGTGAAATGAATCCAATATGGAATAATAACAAAGAGGAAACAGAATGAACTGGTCAGGTACAAAAAGGAGTTCCTGAGAATGTCGAACCTTCAGCTTAGAAAAATATTGGATGTAAGAAAAAATAGTTTCCAGTACTATAGCAATCCTTACATGCCGAAATTGCATTTCATTTTTTCTACAAATTGTGGAGTAGAGATAGTAAATTTTACCAATCCCTTTGACTTCCTTAGGGTATAAAAAATTACTATGCTGTAATATCGGAAATTATATCCAATACCCCAGTTGCTTTCCAATAAATTAAAATAGGAAGCACTGAATCAGAAATTAATCAGTTTGTATACTTCTGAAATACAAGACATACCAGAAGCATTCACTAGGAATAATCAGGAAGGCAGTGTTGACAGAAGGTAAGATGCTTAAAAAGCACTAAACAGAGACTTAACAAAAGATGAAACACAAACAACTGAGAAACACTTAAAAAATGTTCAAGATCCTTATCCATCGGGGATATGCAAATTAAAGCTACTTCGAAATTTTGTCTTACTTCAGATAGAATAGCCCCAATCAATAAAACAAGTGACAGCTCATGCTGGCAACGGTGCAGGAGAAGGGGGATACTTATTCATTACTGGTAGGATGCAAAATGGTACAGTCACTATGGCAATCAGTGTGGAGGTACCTTAGGAAGCTGAAAGCAATCTACCTCAAGATCAAGATCTACTACCTCTGGGCATATACCCAAAGGACTCCATATCTTCCTACAGAGATAATTGCTCATCCAATTCACTGCTGCTCTATTTACAGGAGCCAGGTATTGGAAATAGTCTATATAGCTATTAACTGATGAATTGGTAATGAAAATGTGGTGCATTTGCACAATGGAATACAATTAAGATGTTAAGAAAAAATGAAATTATGAAAATTACAGGTAAATGAATGGATCTAGAAATAATCATCCTGAGTGGGGCAACCCAGACCCAGAAAGACAAACATCGCACATTTTCTCTTGTATGTAGATGCCAAATTTTATGCCTCATACATGTATGTTTCACTTAGAATATCCAAAATTTGGGTAATTATTAAGGGAGCAAGTTGAGAGACTCCTTTAAGAAAGGGCAAATGGATAACATTATTGCAAAGGGATATAGAAGAAACTAAAGAGAGGTGATTAAATGGGAATCAGAGGGAGGGCAGAGTAGAGGAGGGAATATGAGGAGGCACATCAAACACTAGAGGCATAGGGATGAGTAGCAGAGATGAAACCATAAAATTGGAAGGTAGGAGCCATATTTGAGATATTCTAGTCAAACCCATTTTACAAATAAATAACTTGATTACAAATGACAAAAGAAATTACCTTTCCATTCTAGTCATCAATTTGTGAAAAATCTTCTCCCAGTCCAGACTAGGTCAGGATACCTTAATCTGTCAGAAATGACAAAAGAAAAACCTTTAAAGGAAAAATATGTTTATTTACCATATCCCTCTTGGCTTTATTTTAAGGTGTTCTTTAATCAGCCAGAAGGGAAGACTAAAATGAATGGGTTGTAATTAATTCCAGTTTTGTTCACCTGGTCCTCCCTCCCGTAGCCTTCTGTATTCAGTGGATTGGTATTGCTTTTCTATGAGTTGTGTGGCAGGGACCTTCTAAATTCTGAAATAACAAATAGAGCAAGGCAATCGTTTACTTTATAAAACAGCTCTTCTGTTATCATAGGACATCTTATCTCAGAAATTATTGTGCTTCAAATAAATAGAGGCCCTATCCTCAGAGCAGACAGCAATGTCGGAAGGACAGCTTATGCATGAAGATCTCCCTGCCAGGCTCCTCACTAACTCTACTTCCTGTTTCCTCACTGTAGAACCTAAAAGACAAGGTATAGTTGATGGTAAACTCTTTTGTTTCTTTATGTCATTGGTCGGACACAAGGGTTTCTTTCTGCAAAGAAGTTAAGGGGGACTATATTTTCAGCATCTACAATGAGTTTGACAGACAATGTTAATTAAAAAAAACAATGATTTAGCATTAAAAATGTTGTTATCATTTGAAAGCCAAGGTTTAGATACCATTGTGTTAATGTTATTTATTACTATTTTTTTTATTTGAAAACTGAAACTATTTCTACTTGCATACACTTCTTAGACACATTTTCTGTTGAAATACCCTGGGCAAAACCATCCACATGGTGAAATATCTGCAATAACTCTGCACCAAGAAAAGAAAATCCTGTGTGAACCACAAAGCTTTGAAAATGGAAATGTGTTTACCAACGTGATTGTAGCATGTCTACATGTGTTGTGATTACATCCACTTCTTTGAAACCTCTCATAGTTTGAATCTGTGATATTCCCTCAATGGCATGGGTTCTGAAAGATTGTTCCTAGCTTCTGCTAGTTTCAAACAGGGCAGAATTTTTAGGAGGTGGGCCAGCTGGCACAAGTAGCTCACTAACGATAGGCATTAAAGGTTCCGGCTGGTTGCTGGATCCTACTGATGGTTCAGTTTTCTGGCCAGTCAGGGTGTGTACAGTGACTATCACAAGCTTCCAAAACTGTGAGCAGAGCGGCCTCGCCATGCACTCAGGGACCAAAGTTTTCCAAAACTGGTGTCCATAGAATCTTTTCTTCTCATTAGTTGCCAATGGGTGTTGTAGTCATAGTGGATACAAAACTATACAATATCATGGTTTTTAGAAGACTCATTTCACAAAAAGGAAGTTTTTGTTTTTCAATATTCAAGAAGAAACATTTTACATCTGTTCTCTATTTGCTATTTGCAATTGCTTTGTGTGAAAAAATAGAATAAAATATCTGCATAATTAATGAATAAACACAAATGAACTTCAAAACTCTGCATCAAATATTTAAATCCAGTAATGGAAAAATGGGACTATTTTTCTATGAATCCACTCTAACTGAAGGATGAGTAACAAATGGTAAAGAAATCCCAGAGCTCCTTCATTTCTGGCACTTATAATCCAGCAGAAAACAAGACATTATTCAGGGAATTCTTAAGCATTAAGTTACCAAATTACTAATTCTTCTAAGGAAAATTGCAAGGTTTTCAGAAGAGAGTTGTCATAGGGAACTGAGCCTAGAGGGTTTGGCAGGAAGGAGTGGTTTGGGTAGTGGGGAAGATAGTCTAGAGAAAGTATGTGAAAAGAAAAATATGTGTTCATAGATTTTCAATACTATTGGTTGCTTCTAGAAAGTCTATTAAGAGTGAGTACATCCCATGTTCCTCTTTTTGGGTCTGGCTTACCTCACTCAGGATAGTGTTTTCAATTTCCATCCATTTGCCTGCAAACTTCAAGAAGTCCTTGTTTTTTACTGCTGAGTAGTAGTACTCTAATATGTATATATTCCATACTTTCTTCATCCATTCTTCCATTGAAGAGCATCTAGGTTGTTTCCAGGTTCTGGCTATTACAAACAATGCTGCTATGAACATAGTAGAGCATATACTTTTGTTGTATGATAAGGCCTCTCTTGGGTATATTCCCAAGAGTGGTATTTCTGGGTCCATGGGTAGGTTGATCCCGAATTTCCTGAGAAACCTCCACACTGCTTTCCAGAGTGGTTGCACAAGTTTGCATTCCCACCAGCAATGGATGTACTCACTCATATTTGGTTTCTAGCCATAAATAAAGGACTTTGAGCCTATAATTCGGGTTCTTAGAGAAGCTAAATAAGAAGGAGAACCCAAATAAAAACATATAGGCATCCTCCTGAATATTAACCTTCATCAGGCGATGAAAGGAGACAAAGACAGAGACCCACATTGGAGCACCGGACTGACATCTCAAGGTCCAAATCAGGAGCAGAAGGAGAGAGAACACGAGCAAGGAACTCAGGACTGCGAGGGGTGCACCCACACACTGAGACAATGGGGATGTTCTATCGGGAACTCACCAAGGCCAGCTGGCCTGGGTCTGAAAAAGCCTGGGTTAAAACCGGTCTCGCTAAACATAGCGGACAAGGAGGACTACTGACAACTCAAGAACAATGACAATGGGTTTTTGACCCTACTGAACCTATTGGCTTTGTGGGAGCCTAGGCAATTTGGATGCTCACCTTACTAGACCTGGAAAGAGGTGGGTGGTCCTTGGACTTCCCACAGGGCAGGGTACCCTGATTGCTCTTTGGGCTGATGAGGGAGGGGGATTTGATTGGGGGAGGGGAGGGGAGGGGAGGCAGTGGTGGGGAAGAGATAGAAATCTTTAATAAATAGATAAATAAAAAAGAAAAAAAGAAAACAAAAAAATAAAAATAAATATATAAATAAAAAGAAAGTCTATTAAGAGGGAGCCAGAAAAAAATATCGTGTCCCTAATTAGTTTTTTCAATAGAAACCCTGAATCAGATATCAAGGTAAAAACTGAAAGATTAGAGAAGCAGAGCAGCAGCCACAAGAGATTTCTTACTTCTCCTAATCCTCAGACTGAAAGGGACCTCATGTCTCTATGAATCCTCAGACTGAATGGGACTAGATCCTGTATCCACCCTCCTTACATTCTTGTTTCCACCTCCTAATTATTCTGGGATTAAAGGAGTGAGCCTCCAAAGTGTTGGAATTAAAGGTATGAGATTCCAAGTGCTGGAATCAAAGACCTGAGGCAACACTACTCAGCTCTCTTTTAGACTGGCTCAATTTTGTGTGGCCCAGGGTGGCCTTGAACTCCTGATCTTCCTGCTTTCTCTCCCAAGTTCTGGAATTACAGGTGTGTGCTACAACTGCCTGGCCTCTATAGTTAAACAGTGGCTAGTTATGCCCTCTAATCTCCAGGAAATCTTTATTTATCAGAACACAAACAAAATCACACAACAAAATACTCAATATATTTCACAATATAGAAATCATAGTTGATCCTAAGCATTTTTTGTGAATTCATTGGTTTTCATTTAGTTTTGTGTTTTTGTTTGTATTAAGTAAAAAATGTAATATATTAAGGAAATGGAAAATTCCATTAGTCAACAATCCTGGTTGTGTAAGAGGAGAAATAAAGTGATGTCAAATGAACTGTTTTTCTGATCTAAAGAAAGAAGACTTTGGGGCCAATATGTAAATATCATTTAGAAGAACCACTTGTAGATGTGAAGATTTATAATTGTAATGTGACTCCTAATTGCTCTCCATTCATGTTACATATAATAGTACCAAAATTCTGGAACTAGAAAGAAATAAGTAGAGAATAGAAATAGAAGATGGAGAATCAAAGAAGATGCTTGCATGTAATTTGCGTTCAGAAATTAAAATAACTGTTTAAAGATTTGCACATATTTTAGCAAAAGAAAGCAGCTCATGCCAAGAATAACAGTGGCAGTAAGAATTTTAGAGACTTGAGGATAATCAAATAAAATTAACCTAATCATCATAGGAAAACAAAGTAAGAATTCTGAGCTACAATGTATGTGGGTTTTCCACTGACAATGATGTAAGTCTTTTCTGCCTATGTCTTTCTTCAGTCCTGTCGCTTGCTGAGGTGGTGGCAAGAAGTGATATGTTTTGGAATGATGTAAGGTGGACATGATGAAAACATTAAGTAACACAGGAGTTTGCGTGTCTTTTAAGGGAGCCAAGAAGAGCCATAGATTGTCAATGAAAAGTGACCAAGGGACTACTATGGAGAAAACAGTACATTGCTGATGGTCCTGTTATCATAGTTGGACAGCAAACTCTGTGTCCTGACAGTGATGATTAAGGAATTAACCAATCAGCCACAATCACAGAAACAGCCAGTATCATGCCTTTGCAGTTCCAAAATTCCATTTCAGTTTAACACCATGCTTTCTCTTAATTCCTAACATTCATTATTTATTTCAGTCTGAAACTGGCTCTCTTCACACTAAGACGTGCTGCTGAAGAGAAGTAGCAGAGATCCTGTGGAGTAGACAGAGAAGATAACATTCAAGTAGAGTTAGATTCCAAGTGTAATCATAATGATCTAGAAGCAGTAGAACTGGGGCAACTTCACTTACATATTAGAATTACTTCAATCATGTTAGCTGGCTACAAATTTGTAGATTTATTCATATGCTAAACTATAATGAGAAAAAAAATCATCATCCACAAAAGATTGGCAAGGAAATCAATAAAAACCACCATCTATTAAAATCTTAAAGGTACATAATCACTCATACAACTTTCAATAATGTATCTAACTGAATATAATATGTACAAAAATATGTATTATACATCTTAGTTTGCAATACAGAAGTAAAGTCAAAATAACCCAGTTTGTTTAAATCACTTTTCTAAGTTCAAAACTAGCCTATAGTTCTAATAACTTCAAAGACTATTTTCTGATTGCTGGCTCAAAGGGTTGATCGCATTTAAAAATTTATAGTCTGAAAATATCTAAAATTCAGTTTGTAATGTTTGTTGTATGAATTTTCCTATTAATACGGCTAAGAGAAGTGAGTAAATGACTTCCTGATTTATTGTACAAAGAAGCAGAGGAAGACATTATGGAAGTATGAATGGCTATTTTATTGCAATTCTGCTGGAAAAAAAAACACTTCACTGAAAATTCTTAGAACAGATATAGAATAACTGTATTCTTAATGTAAGTAAAAGCTCTGTATAGTAAAGTATGATTAATAATTTTTTGGAGAGAAATAGACTAAATGTGAAGACATGGCCAGAGATGTGAAGACCAAGAAAAACTCACAAAATAAATTTCACATGTAATAAAAGTGAATATATGGAATCCAGTCTTTCATCTAAACTCCTAATTATGCCACGTCCCGCATTTCCTTAGACCATCTTCATATTTGTTTAATTTTTAAGATGTGCTCGTCTGTGAATGCCTTCAGGGCTAAAGAGCTCATAAAAGCATTAAAAAAGATTTCCTATGACACTGCCATTTATTGTGCATGCTTTACAAAGTCAGCCATAAAATTTTAAGGCACCAACCTAAAATCTGGATATTGTGGACGTCGTGTTAGCTACTGGAATCCAAATATTGATTTTCCTGGCAGAGCAGAGAAGACCTTCCTTTGATGAAGTCATACCAATAAATACCTACAACTTCTCAAAGTATATTTCAAACAATATCAGTGGAAGTGCGTTGCCTGGACTCCTTTATTTCAAGATTGCTTTGAGGATCAATTTTCTCATATAATGGGAACTACAGAAATGAAGAAATATTTAGAGCAATGCAAGTGCCTTTAATTACACTCTCGGGCAAGTAGTGACTGATATAATCTGGTTTTCAATGTATCATGTGATGTAATTATTAAAATATTTCACCACTGGGGGACAGCAAACCAAGTTATTAACTTGCTTGAAGATGATTAAGACAAGAGCATTGCAAATACTGAGTTCAGTTAGCCACAAATGGAGAGACAAAGTAAAAAAAAATTGGTTGATAAGACATAAATTGAAACACATCATACTATTTTTATTAATCAGTGTTATAGGCTAAAATGTAAATATATTTTTATCCAGAAAATTTGAATATTTTGAAGGAAGTTGTATATGCCATCTATACAAATTTTCATTACTGCATTTATGTGGCCATCCATTCTTTTTGGAAAATGGCTTTATAGAAAATGAAGATATAAACCTAGTCAAGTGAGTAATGGATATGACTTCTCATGTGGTATCACTCCCAGTTATCCAAACTACAAATATTATATGGCAAGTATAGCATTTTATAGAAAAACTATTAAATCAGTCTCTACACCTCTGGAATACAAAATAGCAAACAAATACCTCCTTATTCAAGACAATAATTTTGAATCTCTACTATTTATCTTTATTTAACAATGAAAGACAATTACTCCCTTAAAATTCATTCTTCACTCATGTGTGTATAGATCTCAATAAATTTATTCTGATCAGTACAAGAGGAGCTCCATAATTCTACTTTATGTTAAGTTGCTAAATAACTTGAAATACAAATAACTGTCTTAAATCTGTTAAAATGCATCAAAATATGTTTTAAACCACCCACTTAATTCTGAACCAGAGTAACCAATCTCAGTGCTCATGTTGATATTGGTGCTAAAAATATTAACAGGAATAATAAAGGATGAAAAGGTAGTAAATAGTATATGGACCCATAAGGGGAAAATGAAAGTGTATTTAAATGAATGTTATTATTGTGTAATTAACCAAAACAATGATCTAAAAGAAAACCTTAGCAGGGCGGTGGTGTCACATGCCTTTAATCCCAGCACTGAAGAGGCAGAGACAGGCAGATCTGTGAGTTCAAGATCAGCCTGGTCTACAAAGCCAGTTCCAGGACAGACTCGAAAGCTCCAAATGAAATTGTTTCAAAATACCAAAAAAAGAGAGAAAAACTTGACAAGTTGAACTCATAAAAAGGAACAACAAATGGATTCAACAAGTTATATTTCTGCACAAATATGTAATAATAACTATTATGTAATAATATGTAATAATGTATAACTATTATGTAATAATATATAATAAACATATGTAAAAATAACTATTAAAGATAAAGAGATCACAAATTTGAGAGGAAGTAAGAAAACATGGGAATATTTAGATGAATAAAATGGAAGGGTGAGAGTGATATAATTCATATTAATATAAAAATATAAATACTCATACAAAAGGTAAAAAAATTTGCCATTGCATATTGAAATTATCTATCAAAATATTACAAATTGAGGGAAGTAGGTAGGTTAACTGTGGTTCTCCATATCTCCCTCCTCTCCTGCCTGTCCAATCCTTAGTCTAAACTCCCCACCCCCAGTTCTGTAGCAAACCACCTGCTGAGGCCTTCCCTGTCTCCTACAGTTCCTTGCCCCATCTCCAGCAGATCACACATTTTTTCTCCTCCATCCTTCCATCCCATTCTAACCCTCTTATCCCAGCCTCCATCTTCAGGAGCATTCCCTGGGAACCCACAAGTCAAGTCTACCAGAGAAGCAAATCAACTAAATAAAACACTTATGAAATTTTCAGATCCTTTCTTCCTCCAAAGCCAATCCTCCAGTCTTATACCCAGCTATGTAGCAGATAATCTTCTCTTGCACACTCCTTACTTTCTACCTCTATACCCAGGGGACTAAGTAGCTCTAAGTAGAACACCCTGCTTTCTTCCCTCCTACAGTCTGTCTCACCCTTTCCCCATCTAATTCATGCCCCCGTTCCTAAGTAAATTACAGTGGTAAACCTAGTAAGATCCAAGAATTTCCTACTAGACAACACACTGCCACGACTCTCCTATGACCCAGAGAGTACAACAGAAACCAAGGAATAAAATACCCATGGAACAAAGACAAGGCAAGATATTAATACCTAGAATTATATTCTACGAAACCCAGATGCAAAGAACCAGCATAAGCATACATTCAATAACAGTTATAACAATACATCTCCACTAGATTCCAGTAGTTATGCTGCAGTAGGCACTGACTAATGCAGCATATCTGAAGCACAAGACAAGGACCTTAACATAGTCTTTATAAATATGACATGTGTCCATAAAAAAGAGATTAATAAATCCCCTAAATTTATATAAAACAAACAAATAATGGAAGAAAATGAATAAAACAACTCATGGTCTGAAGTGGAAAATAGAATCAGTAAAGAAAACCCAAACTGACAGAAATTTGAAATGACAACTTAGGAACTTGGACAGAACCCTCAGAGGCAAGTCTCATCAACAGAAGAAAAGAGATGGCATTAAAGAGAAGAAGGGAATATCTCTTTTAAAGAGATTTCTCTTTCCTTTCTGCCCTCCAAACCATCCCTTATACTCATTTTATTCTTTTCTAAAATAATGACCTCTTCTCTTACAGCAATTGTTGTAATGAGGGGCAGCGGGGCTCCTGTGTCCCCGGCACCCAGCCGCCCTCATGGCTTACTTATGACCCAAAATAATTATACGGAAACTGTATTCTTTTAAACACTGCCTGGCCCATTATTGGCTAGCTCTTCTCAGCTAACTCTCGTACCTGGACTAGCCCATTTCTTATAAGGTGTGTAGCACCCCAAGGTGTGCTTACCGGGGAGATTCTAGCCTGCGTCTGTCTGGCATGTGAACATCATGGCGACTCCTACTCAGCTTCCTTCTCACAGAATCCTGTTCTGTTTACTCCACCCAACTAAGGGTGAGCCTATCAATGGGCTTAGGCAGTTTCTTTATTGATAAGAAATCACTCCCACATCATTTCTCCTTTTTCTGTTTAAACAAAAAAGAAAGGCTTTCATTTTAACATAGTAAAATTACATATAGCAAAACAGTTATCAAGTAAGAATTACAGTTACAATATTTATATCTACTTTATCTTTTATCATAACTAAGGAAAACTATAACTATCTCTTCTTCAACTCCATCAAAGACTCGAGAAGGATGTAAAACTACCTAAGTAAACAAGAAATCAAACGCTCTAGAAATGACAGAGACATCTCGCTACCTGGACAGTCACCCAAAGTTCTTTTGTACCATTGGGGCATCTATCTTCGGCCTTCAGGCCCACAGTATCCAGCAGACAATTCCATGAAGCAGGAAATTTCAAAGACAGTTCAGTCATTTTCTGCTGTGTCCTGCAGAATGTCTCATAGACTTTTTCATGAATCAGGAACCCCGAAAGACCATCTCACCTTTAGGCAAGTTCAGCAGTCCTCTCTCTGTGGGTTCTTTGTGTCCAGTTTATGCAACAGTCCAAGCAAGAGCAGTTTCTTGCCCAAATGACTATCCAACTCCATAAGGATCCTCTTCGATGCCAATCTTTCTCTCGAAGTAGATTGGTGCTGCCTGGAGCAGACGTGTCTCATTGTCATGAAAAACCCTAAGTTGCGGCGGCAGACCTGACGGGACCTGAACGGCGGTGGACGACTTATGGGATACCGTGGTGGCAGGGACGGCGGGGACCGGTGCACAACACCAAGAACAGATCTACCCACTACAATTAAAGCAAAGAGGTAGGCCTTTGGTTGGTGAGGTTCCTGACAAAGGAGGAGTGGGGTACTGTTCCTGAACACACTTCTGAGGGGTGAGAGGGATATTGGCCCCTGGCAGGAGCCAGGAAACAGAGCGAGGGCATTCTGTAAGAGGAGCCGCTGGCCAGCAGGGAAACCTGATCTGGTTTTAAAAGACACATTAGATAGCTTTGATAGGAGGAGATGGGCAGGCGTCAATGTAAGAATTCACCCAATAATCGTAAAAACAACATGAAAACACCAGAACCCAATGATCTTACAACAGAAGGACTTGAACACCCTAATACAGAAGAAGTGGAAAAAATTGACTTTATGAAAGCAATAGAGTCTCTTAAACAACATGTAAAAAGCACTCTTATAGAAATAGAGGAGAAGTACGACAAAAAGTTCGAAGAAATGAGTAAAAAGTTTGAAGAATTGAGTAAATACGTACATGAGACCCTGGGAAACCAAGAAAAAACGAACAAACAGGTAATGGAAACAGTCCAAGAATTGAAAACTGAAATGGAAGCAAGGAAGAAAACACAAACTGAGGACCAGCTGAATATGGAAAATCTAGGTCAGCGAGCAGAGCCTACAGAAACAAGTATAACCAATAGAATACAAGAGATAGAAGAAAGAATCTCAGATTCTGAGGACACCATAGAGAAAATAAATGCACTGATCAAAGAAAACAGCAAAGCCAACAAATTCTCATCACAAAACATGCAGGAAATATGGGACACAATAAAAAGACCAAACATAAGAATAATAGGAATAGAAGAAGCAGAAGAGTCACAGCTCAAAGGCCCAGAAAATATTTTTAACAAAATTATGGAAGAAAACTTTCCCAACATAAAGAAAGATATTCCTTTGAATATTCAAGAAGCATACAGAACACCAAACAGACTGGATCAAAGAAAAACATCCCCTCGCCATATAATAATCAAAACACAGAATATACAGGTTAAAGAAAGAATATTAAGAGCTACAAAGGAAAAAGGGCAAGTAACTTATAAAGGTAAACCGATCAGACTTACACCCGACTTCTCTATGGAAACCATGAAAGCCAGAAGATCCTGGATAGAGGTACTTCAAAAACTAAGAGCCCATGGATGCAGACCCAAACTTCTATACCCAGCCAAGCTAGTGTTCACTATCAATGGAGAAAACAAGACATTCCAGGATAAGAACAAATTTAAACAATACGTAGCCACAAATCCAGCGCTACAGAAGGTAATAGAAGGAAAATCGCAACCCAAGGAATCCATCACTGACAACTCTGACTACAATAACTAAAGCATATAGCGAACCTTCACCAGCACCATTCAAAGAAGGGACACACACAAACTCTACTACCAAAAACAATAAGAATAACCGGAGTAAACAACCACTGGTCATTAATATCACTTAATATTAATGGTCTCAATTCACCTATAAAAAGGCACAGGCTAAGAGATTGGATATGAAAACAGGATCCAACATTCTGCTGTTTGCAAGAAACACATCTCAACCACAAAGACAGGCATCTACTCAGAGTAAAAGGTTGGGAAAAGGTCTTTCAAGCAAATGGTCCTAACAAAAAAGCAGGTGTGGCCATACTAATTTCCAACAAAACTAACTTCAAACTATAATCAATCAGAAGAGATCGAGATGGACACTTTATACTCATACCAGGAATAATTCATCAGGATGACATCTCAATCCTGAATATCTATGCCCCTAATATAAAAGCACCCACTTATGTAAAAGAAATATTACTAGAACTCAAGGCAGATATCAAACCACACACACTAGCAGTAGGAGACTTCAACACACCTCTCTCTCCAATGGACAGGTCAATCAGACAGAAACCGAATAGAGAATTAAGAGAATTATTGGAGGTAATGAAGCAAATGGACTTAACAGACATCTATAGAACACTCCACCCAAATAGGAAAGAATATAGCTTCTTCTCTGTAGCTCATGTAACCTTCTCAAAAATTGACCATATACTCGGAAACAAAGGAAGCCTCCACAGATACAAAAGAATATCAGTGTCCACCTGTGTCTTATCAGATCACCACGGATTAAAATTAGAAGGCAATAACAATGCTACCCCCAGAAAGTCAACAAACTCATGGAAACTGAACAATCAACTACTGAACCACACCTGGGTCAAGGAAGAAATTAAGGAAGAAATTAAAGTCTTCCTTGAATTTAATGAAAATAAAGAGACAACATACTCAAACCTATGGGACACGATGAAAGCAGTGCTAAGAGGAAAGTTCATAGCACTAAGTGCTCACTTAAAGAAAACGGAGAAAGCATACTTTGCGGACTTAACATCACACCTGAAAGCTTAAGAAAAAAAAGAAGCAGACACGCCCAGGAGGAGTAGAAGACTGGAAATAATCAAACTGAGGGCGGAAATCAACAAAATAGAAACACAAAAAACAGTCCAAAAAATCAATGAAACAAAAAGTTGATTCTTGGAGAAAAATCAACAAGATTGACAAACCCCTATCCAAACTAATTAAACAACAGAGAGAGAACACGCAAATAAATAAAATCAGAAATGAAAAGGGGACATAACCACAGACACAGAGGAAATTCAGAGAATCATTAGATCTTACTACAAAAGCCTGTACGGCACAAAACTGGAAAATGCAAAAGAAATGGACATTTTTTTAGATAAGTACCATATACCAAAGCTAAACCAAGACCAGGTGAAAGATCAAAATAGACCTGTTAGTCGCGAAGAACTAGAAACTGTTATCAAAAATCTCCCCTCCAAAAAAAGCCCAGGACCAGATGGTTTCAATGCGGAATTCTACCAGAACTTCCAAGAAGAGCTTATACCTATACTCCTTAAAGTATTTCACAATATTGAAACAGAAAAGTCTTTGCCAAATTCCTTTTATGAAGCTACAGTTACCCTGATACCAACACCACACAAAGACCCAACCAAGAAAGAGAATTACAGGCCTATCTCACTCATGAATATCGATGCAAAAATTCTCAATAAAATACTAGCAAACCGAATTCAAGAACACATCAGAAAAATTATCCATTATGATCAAGTAGGCTTCATCCCAGAGATGCAGGGCTGGTTCAACATACGCAAATCTATCAATGTAATCCACCATATAAATAGACTGAAAGAAAAAACCATATAATCATTTCATTAGATGCTGAAAAAGCATTCGACAAAATTTAACACCCTTTTATGATAAAGGTCTTGGAGAGACTAGGGATACAAGGGTCATACCTAAATATAATAAAAGCTATTTACAGCAAGCCAACAGCTAACATTAAATTAAACGGAGAAAAACTCAAAGCCATCCCACTAAAATCAGGAACAAGACAAGGATGTCCACTCTCTCCATACCTCTTCAATATAGTGCTTGAAGTTCTAGCAATAGTAATAAGACAACATGAGGGGATCAAGGGGATTCGTATTGGAAAGGAAGAAGTTAAGCTCTCGTTATTTGCAAATGATATGATAGTATACATAAGCGACCCCAAAACCTCTACCAAAGAACTCCTACAGCTGATAAACACCTTTAGTAGTGTGGCAGGATACAAGATAAACTCCAAAAATCAGTTACCTTCCTATACACTAAGGATAAGGAAACAGAGAGGGAAATCAGAGAAGCATCACCTTTCACGATAGCCAGAAAGAGCATAAAATATCTTGGGGTAACCCTGACCAAGGAAGTGAAAGATCTATTTGTCAAGAATTTTAAGCCTCTGAAGAAAGAAATAGAAGAGGACACCAGAAAATGGAAGGATATCCCTTGCTCTTGGATTGGGAGGATCAACATAGTAAAAATGGCAATCCTACCAAAGGCAATCTAGAGATTCAATGCAATCCCCATCAAGATCCCATCAAAATTCTTCACGGATCTTGAAAGGACAATAAGCAACTTTATATGGAAAAACAAAAAACCCAGGATAGCCAAAACAATCTTATACAATAAAGGAACCTCGGGAGGCATTACCATCCCTGACTTCAAACTCTATTACAGAGCTACAATATTGAAAACAGCTTGGTATTGGCATAAAAACAGAGAAGTGGACCAATGGAATCAAATAGAAGACCCTGACTTTAACCCACAAACCTATGAACACTTGATTTTCGATAAAGGAGATCAAAATATACAATGAAAAAAAAGAGAGTATCTTCAACAAATTGTGCTGGCAAAACTGGATGTCAATCTGTAGAAGAATGAAAATAGACCCATATCAATCACCATGCACAAAACTCAAGTCCAAGTGGATTAAAGACCTCAATATCAGTCCAAACACACTGAACCTGATAGAAGAGAAAGTGGGAAGTACTCTACAACACGTGGGCACAGGAGACCACTTCCTACGTATAACCCCAGCAGCACAGACAGTAAGGGCCTCATTGAATAAATGGGACCTACTGAGACTGAGAAGCTTCTGTAAAGCAAAGGACACTGTTGCTAAGACAGAAAGGCAACCCACTGACTGGGAGAAAATCTTCACCAACCCCGCAACTGACAAAGGTCTGATCTCCAAAATATATAATGAACTCAAGAAACTAGACCGTAAAAGGCTAATCAACCCAATTATAAAATGGGGCACTGAGCTGAACAGAGATTTCTCAACAGAAGAAGTTCAAATGGCCAAAAGACACCTAAGGTCATGCTCAACTTCCTTAGCGATCAGGGAAATGCAAACCAAGACAACTTTAAGATTCCATCTTACACCTGTCAGAATGGTGAAAATAAAAAACACCAATGATAGCCTTTGCTGGAGAGGTTGTGGAGAAAGGGGTACACTCATCCATTGCTGGTGGGAATGCAAACTTGTGCAACCACTCTGGAAAGCAGTGTGGAGGTTTCTCAAGAAATTCGGAATCAACCTACCCCTGGAACAAGCAATATCACTCTTGGGAATATACCCAAGAGAGGCCTTATCATACAACAAAAGTATACGCTCTACTATGTTCATAGCAGCACTGTTTGTAATAGCCAGAACCTGGAAACAACCTAGATGCCCTTCAATTGAAGAATGGATGAAGAAAGTATGGAATATATACATTTTAGAGTACTACTCAGCAGTAAAAAACAAGGACTTCTTGAAGTTTGCAGGCAAATGGATGGAAATAGAAAACACTATACTGAGTGAGGTAAGCCAGACCCAAAAAGAGGAACATGGGATGTACTCCCTCATATTTGGTTTCTAGCCATAAATAAAGGGCATTGAGCCTATAATTCGTGATCTTAGAGAAGCTAAATAAGAAGGAGAACCCAAAGAAAAACATATAGTCATCCTCCTGAATATTAACCTTCATCAGGCGATGAAAGGAGACAGAGACAAAGACCCACATTGGAGCACCGGACTGAAATCTCAAGGTCCAAATCAGGAGCAGAAGGAGAGAGAGCACGTGCAAGGAACTCAGGACCACGAGGGGTGCACCCACACACTGAGACAATGGGGATGTTCTATCGGGAACTCACCGAGGCCAGCTGGCCTGGGTCTGAAAAAGCATGGGATAAAACCGGACTCACTGAACATAGTGGACAATGAGGACTACTGAGAACTTAAGAACAATGGCAATGGGTTTTTGATCCTACTGCACGTTCTGGCTTTGGGGGAGCCTATGCAGTTTGGATGTTCACCTTACTAGACTTGGATGGAGGTGGGAGGTCCTTGGACTCCCCACAGGGCAGGGAACCCTGATTGCTCTTTGGGCTGTTGAAGGAGGGGGTCTTGATTGGGGGAGGGGGAGGGAAATGGGAGGCAGAGGTGGGGAAGAGACAGAAATCTTTAATAAATGATTAAAAAATAAAAAAATAAAAACCCTAAGTTATTAAAATATTTTAAATGCCATATTCTGCAGTCTTTGAAAGATATGAAGAATGCATTATCTGAAACATATCTATGCACCTCTAAAAAAATCTAACTAAAATGACTACAAGCTTGACCATTATTGATGATTATCCATTAACAACCTAAATATGTTACATTTTTAAATGAACTGCACAATCACAATACTTAATCAAGATCAGAAATACATATACATGTAACAAAATTGACCTTAAAATCCATACCAATGCAAATTATTCATATCTATATCATATCCCCCTTTAAATGTAAAAGAACATTTATAAACAATATTTTGGGAACATGGGCGCAGTTTTTCTCTCCAAACTGCTTCCTGCTGAATGGGGGCATTGTTATTCAGATCTTTCATGGTGTAACCTGTATGCCAGGGTCATCTCAGTTGGCAGTTGAGTGAAGTAATTTTTTGAGGGTGTTCACAGCAACCTTTCAGGAGAGCATGGTCTATCATACCAAATCGCAATAGAAGAAATCCACAGGGTCTCATCCTCTATGAAAACAAAAGAAGACCCTCTCCAAAGCATCATATCCTTAGACCCAAATTTTGAAATCGTAATACCCTTATATCCATTCTGGTTCCAGTTGGCAGCCCATATAATGAAATGACTCTCTGTACTTAGCTCCTTCACATTCAAATATTTTAAAGAAAACACAATGTACATAATCCAGACTCTCTGTGAATTTTTCATTTTTACGTGGCTTATTTTTACTTTATTTCTCTTAATCTATAACTATCTGTACTCTGTCTCTTTAAAGACCTTACCCCCACCCTTTTTTTAAGGGCATTAACTTTATTTTTTGTCTCTATATTTTTTTCTCTCTGTCAAGCCTACGTACATTTATCCACCATTGTGATCCATTTAGTGGTCTGTCTGAATCTGTTTTATCATGAATCTGTAATTCTTTAATGTCCAGGAGCAATTTTTAAAAACTTAAGTTGCATCATGTAGGGGTAATACGGTACCACCTGTGTTTTGCCAAGTCTAATGTTTAAGTGCGCTGTTATCACAGTAATTACGGTACTTCCTGCCTGAGGTCAGCACAGTTCAGCATGGAGCTGGTGCGCCTGAGCTGCACACAGTTCCAGGCACACAGCAAGTCGAAATTGGGGCCGCACTCAGCAGTTTAATTCTGAGACTGAGCGTGCAGCACAGAAACTCTTTTCATCCAAGTTACATCCAAATCTGACACGCAGAGCACTGCGCAGTCTGAAAACAGGTATCTGCCATGCTCTTCTGCCTGCCTAAGCCTTCTGCCCAGGTGCAGGCGGGGAACACTGAGCCATCGGCAAGGTCTCAGAGCACTCTCCTAACAATCCCAAGCCAGAACAGGAACATCCAGTCCCATAAAAGCTTTGAAGTGCTTTAAAACCAGAGTTCAAGCTGGCAGCACAGCCCCAGGAAGCCGCGCTTTAAAATGAAGCAGCTTTTTTTTTTTCAAATTTCAATTGAGTGGATTTTATTTCAAACAAATTTAGTAAATGAAATTTATTTCCTGATTAATGTTGCAATTGGTAGTGTCTGGGCTGCGTCCCCTGCACCCGGCCGTCCACATGGCTTACATATGCCCTGAAATAATTACATGGAAACTGTATTCTTTTAAACACTGCCTGGCCTATTATCTGTAGCCTCTTATTGGCTAGCTCTCGCACCTGGACTAGCCCATTTCTTATAAGGTGTGTAGCACCCCAAGGTGTGCTTACGGGGGAGATTCTAGCCTGTGTCTGTCTGGCATGGGAACATCATGGTGACTCCTACTCAGCTTCCTTCTCCAAGAATCCTGTTCTGTTTACTCCACCCACCTAAGGGTGAGCCTATCAATGGGCTTAGGCAGTTTCTTTATTGATAAGAAATCACTCCCACATCAATGAGTGTTGTGGGACCATGGTCTTTTATCCTGTCAGTGGTATTATCTTTAATAAAATGCTGATTGGACATCAGCCAGACAGGAAGTAGAGGCACAGCAATGAAAACAGGAATTTTTTTCTAAGATAGAAAAGCTCATTCTGCAGTTGTGACCCAGATGTGGAGATAGCAAGATATGACTGTCTCAATGAAAAAGGTACCAAGCCATGAGGCTAACATAGACAAGAAATATGGGCTAATATAGGTTATAAGAATTAGTTAATAAGAAGCCTAAGATACTGGGCCAATCAGTTTATAACTAATGTAGACCTCTGTGTGATTATTTGGGAATAAATGTCTGCAGGACTGGGTGGGACAGAAACCCCCAGTCAAAATATGAGAACAGTAAATAATAGGAATAAAGGAAGTAGAGAATCCCAGTTCAAAGTCACAGAAAATATTTTCAAGAAAATAATAAAATAAAATTTCCCTTACTTAAGGAAGGAGGCATCTGTCAAGGTACAAGAAGCATCCAGAACACCAAATAGACTATACCAGGAAAGAAATTATCTTTGGTATATAATAATCAAAACACTAAAATTATAGAGCAAAGAATGAATATTAAAAATGCAAAAGAAAACAGACCAAATAACATATAAAGATAGACCTATTAGAATCACAATTTACTTATTGGAGATTCTAAAATCCAGAAGTGCCTAGAAAATGTTCTTCAAGCTGTAAGAGACCATAGATGAGAGTCTACACCTCTGTACCCTTAAGAACTTTCTGTCGTGATAAATGAAGAAAGGAAAGCATTCCATAATATACCAAATTTAAGTAGTGTCTACTAACAAATCTTGCCCTCCAGAATGTTCTAGAAGAAAAACTTTGTCCTAAAACGGTAATCACTCCAAAGGAAACATAGGAATAAAGAATCCAAGACTAGCAAATCCAATGAAGGGAAATAAACACACACACACACACACACACACATACACACATACACACCACCACCACCACAACAACAACAACAGCAACAAAAACAATAACAATTAACAAACACTATTCATGGATAATACTAAATACCAATGACCTAAATTCCTCAATTAAAAACAAAGCATGACAATGAGAATGAATGCAAAAATGACCCATTCTTCTGCTGTGTCCAAGAAACACATCTTAACATCAAGGACAGATATTTCCTCAAGATAAAAGGATAGAAAGATATCCCAAGCAAAAGAACCAAAAAAATAAGATGATATAGACATTTTAACATCCTACAAAATAAACTTCAAACTAAATCTAATCAGAATAGATAGGGAAGCGCACTATATTGTCATCAAAGGGGGGAAACCCAAGGTGACTTTACAATTTGTTATATGTGTGCCCAAAAAAAACACAAGAGCACATGTAGTAAATGGGAGCTGCGGGCTGCACTCCCCGCGTCTGTCTCCTGACTGGCTAGTTTACACCTGAAATAACAACACACAAATTGTATTCATTTAAACATTGTCTGGCCCATTATATCTAGCCTCTTCATGGCTCTCACATCTTCCTTTAACCCATATCTAATAATCTACGTATCACCACGGGATCGTGGCTTACTGGGAAGATTCTAACCCACATCCATCTCAAGCTGGAGCTTCATAGCATCTGCCTGACTCTGCTTTCTTCCTCCCAGAATTCTGTTCGGTCTACTCCACCTGTCTAATTTCTGCCCTATCAAAAAGCCAAGGCAGTCTCTTTATTAACCAATGAAAGTAACACATAGACAGATGACCCTCCTACATCAAGCACACAAATAAAAAAAATATTACTACATTTTCAATCACATATTGACCCTCACACACTGATCATATGCGTCTTTGGTAGCCTATTCTCACCAATAAACATGGAAATCAGAAAAATACTGGAACTAACTGATGTCATAAACTAAATAGACCTAACAGATATTTACAGACCATTTCCAGCTAACACAGAGGAGTATAGTTAGTTCCCAGAACCTTACAGAACTTTCTCAAAGTTCACCCTATATTTAGACACAAACAATTCTCGAAAGAAACAATACAACTAAATAGCATCCTGCATTGTGTTTGATCACCACTATTTAAGGTTGGATATCAACAACAAAGAGAAAAAAAATTATTTATTTATTTATTTATTAAAGATTTCTGCCTCCTCCCCACCACCGCCTCCCATTTTCCTCTCCCTCCCCCAATCAACTCCCCCTCCCTCATCAGCCCTAAGAGCAGTCAGGGTTCTCTGCCCTGTGGGAAGTCCAAGGACCTCCCACCTCCTTCCAGGTCTAGTAAGGTGAGCATCCAAACAGCCTAGGCTCTCACAAAGCCAGTACAAAGTGCAGTAGGATCAAAACCCAGTGCCATTGTTCTTGACTTCTCAGCAGTCCTCATTGTCCACTATGTTCGGCGAGTCCGGTTTTATCCCATGCTTCTTCAGACCCAGTCTAGCTGGCCTTCGTGAGTTCCCGATAGATTATCCCCATTGACTCTGTGTGTGGGGGCACCCCTCGCGGTCCTGAGTTCCTTGCTCGTGCTCTCTCTCCTTCTGCTCCTGATTTGCACCTTGGGATTTCAGTACGATGCTCCAATGTGGGACTCTGTGTCTGTCTCCTTTCATCGCCTGATGAAGGTTAATATCCAGGAGGATGACTATATGTTTTTCTTTGGGTTCACCTTCTTATTTAGTGAGAAAAGAAAATTTTCAAATCCATGGGAACTGAACTTTTAATCCCAACACTCAAGAGACAGAGGCAGATGAATCTGTGTGAGTTAGAGGCCAGCCTCATCTACAAACTGAGTTCCAGGAAACATAAGCTGTGACACAAAGAAGTCCTGTCTCTAAAACCAACAAAAGAAGAAGAAAGCAAAGAAAGGAAGGAAGCAAGGAAGGAAAAGGAAGAAAGAAAGAAGAATAATTTCCTAGAATCAAATGAAAAATAAACACAATATACCCAAAATTATTGGACACAATGAAAGCAGTTTCAAGTGACAAGCTGATAGTACTAAGTACCTATATAAATAAATTATAGAGATCTAATATTGCTAATTTTGTAGTATGATTTAAAGATCTAGGATGAAAAGAAGAAATTAGACCTAAAAGGAATATAGAGAAAAAAGTAATCAATTTTAGTGCTAAAATCACAAAAATAGAAGAAAATTATTCAAAGAATCAGTAAAACAAAGTGTTGGTTTTTTAAGAAAATCAGTAAAGCTGCAAACCCTAAACAGGTTAATAAAATGTAGAAAAGAAAATCCAAGTGAAGGAAGTTAGAGATGAGAAGGGGAGGGGGGCACAAAAACCAACATGGACAAAATCCAGAGAATTATAAAGACTTTAAAAATTTGTACTTCACCAAATTGGAAAACCTAAAAAGAAAAATAAGTGGATAATTTTCTCAGTTCATAACACCTACCAAAGTTAAATCAAGATCAGATAAACAATTTGATCAACCTATAATCCCTAGTTAATTAGAAGCAGTAATTAAAAGTCTCCTAACCAAATCAGCATAGGACCAGATGGCTTTAAGAATTTAAAATTTGAAATAAGGGATAATGCTGATATTCTTGAACTTATTCCACAAAATAGAAATAGAAGGGACATTGACCTAATTCATTTTATAAGGCCACAATTGCCCTGATAATTAAAAAAAATGTAGACTCAACTTAAAGAGCTACAGACCAATTTCCCTTATGAAAATAGATGCAAAAAAGCTCAATAAAATATTCATAAACTGAATCCAAAAATTCATTAAAAAGATTATCCACCATGATCAAGTAGATTGTATCCCAGAGAAGTAGGCATGACTAAACATATTTAATAAAAAATTTAATCTACCATATAGACAGTTTGAAAAATAAAAACTACATGATCATTGCATTAGATGGAGAAAAGGCCTTTGACAAAATACAGCATCCCTTCAAGATCAAAGTCCTGGAAAGAGTAAAGATGAAAGAGACATAACTCAATATAGTGAAGGTAGAATAGCCAACATCAACTTAAATGGAAAGAAACTCAAAGCATTTCCACTAAGGTCAAGAATGAGACATGGTTGTCCACTGTTTCCATTGCTAGATGCCTTGCTCCTGATGGTTGAGTGTACCAGGATTGATGTGTGGAGTTGGTGCTATGAATATATTGTGACCACCTGTTGTTGTTCAAGCAAATGGCCCCAGATAGCTTGAGCTGTGTTTATTTATATAGTTTCAATAGTCTGCATGAATGATTTTACAACCAGATTTTACTTCCTAAGATTCTAAAATTTTTTTTTTTATTTATTTATTTTATTTATTAAAGATTTCTGTCTCTTCCCCACCGCCACCCCCCCTTCCCTCACCCTCCCCCAATCAAATCCCCCTTTCTCGACCGCCCAAAGAGCAATCAGGATTCCCTGCCCTGTTCTTATAATAATTACCAGTTTGCTTCTTGCCTCTTTGTTTTTCCATTTTCCAACTCTCCCATTGGCAGCCATTATTTTATTTATCTATATCTCTTCTCTCAGAAGCATAAGCAATTGTATAAGCTACATAGGAGCTTTTCTAAGTAGGCACACATACAGGTAAAACAATGTGTCCAGTTGGCAGCATATGCAGTTATAGCATCATGCAGGGTAAGACACAATTTTGTTTCTTGCAATTAATATTTATATCTGTGCCATCTGTCAGGGTCTATATTCTCACAATCAGCTAATGAGCCAAAGCTGGATCAATTGATTTTACATTTTGCATACATTCTGGGGGAATACCAGGTTTTTCCATTTATCCTATAGGCAATGTAACCTAGAATCTTATTCTTAATTGCTTGTCTCTTGTCCATGTGTCTATCTCCATTAACTTCTTAGGGTATTGGCACAGTTATTAGAAACGAGGAAACAGTGGGTTTCTGTGATTCCTCTTCAATTCTATTTTTATCATGCTCTCATTAACTTTTTTTTTTTTTTTTATGATTTATTTTATTTATTAAAGATTTCTGTCTCTTCCCCACCGCCGCCCCCTTCCCTCCCTCCCCCAATCAAATCCCCTTTCTTGACTGCCCAAAGAGCAATCAGGATTCCCTGCCCTGTGGGAAGTTCAAGGACCTCCCACCTCTATCCAGTTCTAGTAAGGTGAGCATCCAAACTGCCTAGGCTCCCACAAAGCCAATAGGTGCAGTAGGATCCGAAACCCATTGCCATTGTTCTTGAGGTCTCCGTATTCCTCATTGTCCGCTATGTTCAGCGAGACTGGTTTTAACCCAGGCTTTTTTAAACCCAGACCAGCTGGCCTTGGTGAGTTCCTGAAAGAACATCCCCACTGCCTCAATATGTGGGTGCACCTCTCGTGGTCCTGAGTTCCCTGCTTGTGTTCTCTCTCCTTCCGCTCTTGACTTGGACCTTGAGATTTCAGTCTGGTGCTCCAATGTGGGTCTCTATCTCTGTCTCCTTTCATCGCCTGATGAAGGTTAATATTCAGGAGGTTGCCTATATGTTTTTCTTTGGGTTCTCCTTCTTATTTAGCTTCTCTAAGATCCCGGATTATATGCTCAATGTCCTTTACTTATGGCTAGAAACCAAATATGAGTGAGTACATCCCATGTTCCTCTTTTTGGGTCTGGCTTACCTCACTCAGGATAGTGTTTTCAATTTCCATCCATTTGCCTGCAAACTTCAAGAAGTCCTTGTTTTTTACTGCTGAGTAGTACTCTAATATGTATATATTCCATACCTTCTTCATCCATTCTTCAATTGAAGGGCATCTAGGTTGTTTCCAGGTTCTGGCTACTACAAACAATGCTGCTATGAACATAGTAGAGCATATACTTTTGTTGTATGATACGGCCTCTCTTGGGTATATTCCCAAGAGTGGTATTGCTGGGTCCATGGGTAGGTTGATCCCGAATTTCCTGAGAAACCTCCACACTGCTTTCCAGAGTGGTTGCACAAGTTTGCATTCCCACCAGCAATGGATGAGTGTACCCCTTTCTCCACAACCTCTCCAGCAACGGCTATCATTGGTGTTTTTTATTTTCGCCATTCTGACAGGTGTAAGATGGTATCTTAAAGTTGTCTTGATTTGCATTTCCCTGATCGCTAAGGAAGTTGAGCATGACTTTAGGTGTCTTTTGGCCATTTGAACTTCTTCTGTTGAGAGATCTCTGTTCAGCTCAGTGCCCCATTTTATAATTGGGTTGATTTGCCTTTTACGTTCAAGTTTCTTGAGTTCTTTATATATTTTGGAGATCAGACCTTTGTCAGTTGCTGGGTTGGTGAAGATTTTCTCCCAGTCAGTGGGTTGCCTTTCTGTCTTAGCGACAGTGTCCTTTGCTTTACAGAAGCTTCTCAGTCTCAGGAGGTCCCATTTATTCAATGAGGCCCTTACAGTCTGTGCTGCTGGGGTTATACATAGGAAGTGGTCTCCTGTGCCCACGTGTTGTAGAGTACTTCCCACTTTCTCTTCTATCAGGTTCAGTGTGTTCGGGCTGATATTGAGATCTTTAATCCACTTGGACTTGAGTTTTGTGCATGGTGATAGATATGGATCTATTTTCATTCTTCTACAGATTGACATCCAGTTTTGCCAACACAATCTGTTGAAGATGCTCTCTTTTTTCCATTGTATACTTTTAGCTCCTTTATCGAAAATCAGTTGCTCATAGGTTTGTAGGTTAAAGTCAGGGTCTTCTATTCGATTCCATTGGTCGACTTCTCTGTTTTTATGCCAATACCAAGCTGTTTTCAATACTGTAGCTCTGTAATAGAGTTTGAAGTCAGGGATGGTAATGCCTCCAGACGTTCCTTTATTGTATAAGATTGTTTTGGCTATCCTGGGTTTTTTGTTTTTCCATATAAAGTTGATTATTGTCTTCTCCAGGTCTGTGAAGAATTTTGATGGGATTTTGATGGGGATTGCATTGAATCTATAGATTGCTTTTGGTAGAATTGCCATTTTTACTATGTTGATCCTCCCAATCCAAGAGCAAGGGAGGTCCTTCCATTTTCTGGTGTCCTCTTCTATTTCTTTCTTCAGAGGCTTAAAGTTCTTGTCAAATAGATCTTTCACTTCCTTGGTCAGGGTTACCCCAAGATACTTTATGCTCTTTGTGGCTATCGTGAAAGGTGATACTTCTTTGATCTCCCTCTCTGTTTCCTTATCCTTAGTGTATAGGAAGGCAACTGATTTTTTGGTGTTGATCTTGTATCCTGCCACGCTACTAAAGGTGTTTATCAGCTGTAGGAGTTCTTTGGTAGAGGTTTTGGGGTCGCTTATGTATACTATCATATCATCTGCAAATAACGAGAGCTTAACTTCTTCCTTTCCAATACGAATCCCCTTGATCCCCTTTATGTTGTCTTATTGCTATTGCTAGAACTTCAAGCACTATATTGAAGAGGTATGGAGAGAGTGGACATCCTTGTCTTGTTCCTGATTTCAGTGGGATGGCTTTGAGTTTTTCTCCGTTTAATTTAATGTTAGCTGTCGGGTTGCTGTAAATAGCTTTTATTATATTTAGGTATGACCCTTGTATCCCTAGTCTCTCCAAGACCTTTATCATAAAAGGGTGTTGAATTTTGTCGAATGCTTTTTCAGCATCTAATGAAATGATCATATGGTTTTTTTCTTTCAGTCTATTTATATGGTGGATTACATTGATAGATTTGCGTATGTTGAACCAGCCCTGCATCTCTGGGATGAAGCCTACTTGATCATAATGGATAATTTTTCTGATGTGTTCTTGAATTCGGTTTGCTAGTATTTTATTGAGAATTTTTGCGTCGATATTCATGAGTGAGATAGGCCTGTAATTCTCTTTCTTGGTTGGGTCTTTGTGTGGTTTTGGTATCAGGGTAACTGTAGCTTCATAAAAGGAATTTGGCAAAGACTTTTCTGTTTCAATATTGTGAAATACTTTAAGGAGTATAGGTATTAGCTCTTCTTGGAAGTTCTGGTAGAATTCTGCATTGAAACCATCTGGTCCTGGGCTTTTTTTGGAGGGGAGATTTTTGATAACAGTTTCTAGTTCTTCGCGACTAACAGGTCTATTTAGATCATTCACCTGGTCTTGGTTTAGCTTTGGTATATGGTACTTATTTAAAAAAATGTCCATTTCTTTTGCATTTTCCAGTTTTGTGCCGTACAGGCTTTTGTAGTAAGATCTAATGATTCTCTGAATTTCCTCTGTGTCTGTGGTTATGTCCCCTTTTCATTTCTGATTTTATTTATTTGCGTGTTCTCTCTCTGTTGTTTAATTAGTTTGGATAGGGGTTTGTCGATCTTGTTGATTTTCTCCAAGAACCAACTTTTTGTTTCATTGATTTTTTGGACTGTTTTTTGTGATTCTATTTTGTTGATTTCCGCCCTCAGTTTGATTATTTCCAGTCTTCTACTCCTCCTGGGCGCGTCTGCTTCTTTTTTTCTAATGCTTTCAGGTGTGATGTTAAGTCCCCAATGTATGCTTTCTCCGTTTTCTTCAAGTGAGCACTTAGTGCTATGAACTTTCCTCTTAGCACTTCTTTCATCGTGTCCCATAGGTTTGAGTATGTTGTCTCTTTATTTTCATTAAATTCAAGGAAGACTTTAATTTCTTTCTTAATTTCTTCCTTGACCCAGGTGTGGTTCAGTAGTTGATTGTTCAGTTTCCATGAGTTTGTTGGCTTTCTGGGTGTAGCATTGTTATTGCCTTCTAATTTTAATCCGTGGTGATCTGATAAGACACAGGTGGACACTGATATTCTTTTGTATCTGTGGAGGCTTCCTTTGTTTCCGAGTATATGGTCAATTTTTGAGAAGGTTCCATGAGCTGCAGAGAAGAAGGTATATTCTTTCCTATTTGGGTGGAGAGTTCTATAGATGTCTGTTAAGTCCATTTGCTTCATTACCTCCAATAATTCTCTTAATTCTCTATTCGGTTTCTGTCTGATTGACCTGTCCATTGGAGAGAGAGGTGTGTTGAAGTCTCCTACTACTAGTGTGTGTGGTTTGATGTCTGCCTTGAGTTCTAGTAATATTTCTTTTACATAAGTGGGTGCTTTTATATTAGGGGCATAGATATTCAGGATTGAGATGTCATCCTGATGAATTGTTCCTGTTATGAGTATAAAGTGTCCATCTCGATCTCTTCTGATTGATTTTAGTTTGAAGTCAGTTTTGTTGGAAATTAGTATGGCCACACCTGCTTTTTTGTTAGGACCATTTGCTTGAAAGACCTTTTCCCAACCTTTTTACTCTGAGTAGATGCCTGTCTTTGTGGTTGAGATGTGTTTCTTGCAAACAGCAGAATGTTGGATCCTGTTTTCGTATCCAATCTCTTAGCCTGTGCCTTTTTATAGGTGAATTGAGACCATTAATATTAAGTGATACTAATGACCAGTGGTTGTTTACTCCGGTTATTCTTATTGTTTTTGGTAGTAGAGTTTGTGTGTGTCCCTTCTTTGAGTTGTGCTGGTGAAGATTCGCTATATGCTTTAGTTATTGTAGTCAGAGTTGGCAGTGTTGGATTCCTTGGGTTGCGATTTTCCTTCTATTACCTTCTGTAGCGCTGGATTTGTGGCTACGTATTGTTTAAATTTGTTCTTATCCTGGAATGTCTTGTTTTCTCCATTGATAGTGAACACTAGCTTGGCTGGGTATAGAAGTTTGGGTCTGCATCCATGGTCTCTTAGTTTTTGAAGTACCTCTATCCAGGATCTTCTGGCTTTCATAGTTTCCATTGAGAAGTCGGGTGTAAGTCTGATCGGTTTACCTTTATAAGTTACTTGGCCTTTTTCCTTTGCAGCTCTTAATATTCTTTCTTTAACCTGTATATTCTGTGTTTTGATTATTATATGGCGAGGGGATGTTTTTCTTTGATCCAGTCTGTTTGGTGTTCTGTATGCTTCTTGAATATTCAAAGGAATATCTTTCTTTATGTTGGGAAAGTTTTCTTCCATAATTTTGTTAAAAAATATTTTCTGGGCCTTTGAGCTGTGACTCTTCTCCTTCTTCTATTCCTATTATTCTTATGTTTGGTCTTTTTATTGTGTCCCATATTTCCTGCATGTTTTGTGATGAGAATTTGTTGGCTTTGCTGTTTTCTTTGATCAGTGCATTTATTTTTTCTATGGTGTCCTCAGAATCTGAGATTCTTTCTTCTATCTCTTGTATTCTATTGGTTATACTTGTTTCTGTAGGCTCTGCTCGCTGACCTAGATTTTCCATATCCAGCTGGTCCTCAGTTTGTGTTTTCTTCCTTGCTTCCATTTCAGTTTTCAATCCTTGGACTGTTTCCATTACCTGTTTGTTCGTTTTTTCTTGGTTTCCCAGGGTCTCATGTACGTATTTACTCAATCCTTCAAACTTTTTACTCATTTCTTCGAACTTTTGTCGTACTTCTCCTCTATTTCTATAAGGGTACTTTTTACATGTTGTTTAAGAGACTCTATTGCTTTCATAAAGTCAATTTTTTCTACTTCTTCTGTATTAGGGTGTTCAAGTCCTTCTGTTGTAAGATCATTGGGTTCTGGTGTTTTCATGTTGTTTTTCTGATTATTGGGTGAATTCTTACATTGACGCCTGCCCATCTCCTCCTATCAAAGCTATCTAATGTGTCTTTTAAAACCGGATCAGGTTTCCCTGCTGGCCAGCGGCTCCTCTTACAGAATGCCCTCGCTCTGTTTCCTGGCTCCTGCCGGGGGCCAATATCCCTCTCACCCCTCAGAAGGGTGTTCAGGAACAGTACCCCGCTCCTCCTTTGTCAGGGACCTCACCAATCATAGGCCTACCTCTTTGCTTTATGTAGTGGGTAGATCTGCTCTTGGTGTTGAGCACCGGTCCCCGCCGTCCCTGCCGCCACGGTAACAAACAAGTCGTCCACCGCCGTTCAGGTCCCCTCAGGTCTGCCGCTGCCAAAGCTGGTCTGCTGCTGCCGCCTGGGTCTGAGCCTGGACCGCTGCTGCCTGGGCCTGAGCCCTGAACTCCGCTGCCACCTGGGCCTGAGCCTGAGCCCGGTCCGCCGCTGCCACCTGGGCCTGATCCTGAGCCCGGTCTGCCGCTGCCGCCTGGGCCTGAGCTTGAGCCCGGTCCGCCGCTGCCACGTGGGTCTGGGCTTGAGCCCGGTCCGCCTCTGCTGCCTGGGCTTGAGCCCGGTCCGCCGCTGCCACCTGGGTCTGGGATTGAGCCCGGTCCGCCGCTGCTGCCTGGGCTTGAGCCCGGTCCGCCGCTGCTGCCTGGGCTTGAGCCCGGTCTGCCGCTGCCGCCTGGGCCTGAGCCTGAGCCCGGTCTCTCTCATTAACTCTTGATACTGTCTGTTTAATAGACTTTCTTTAAAGCTCTTGTTGTTAAAATAATTCTTTCCAGATCAGTACTGCAAATATTTAATAATAGATTTAATGACTTACTGTGATTTATTTAGGCCAGCAGTATGGCTAGCATAGAGAAAGCAAGGAGAGCATGTATCACACACACCCCTGGGGTCATATCCAGAATTATGCAGCAAACTGGACACAGGTTATTGACAACTGAATCAGGATCTCCAGGGTCTTTCTACAAGTAGATCCATTTTTGTTAATATTGGGTGTGGTTCCCTTTAGAAGTTACCTGGCTCCCATCACTCTGTAACTATTCAATGTCATACTTGAAGTCTCACCTCAAGCAACAAGACAATTGGAAGAGATCAAGGAGATGCAAATTGATAGGGAAAAAGTACCTCTCTTGGCTGAGGTCTCTGTCCTGCTCAGTTTCAAAGCCTTTTAGGCCAAAAGAAACACACAGAGGTCTACATTAATTATAAAATGGTTGGCCTGTTAACTAGGCTTCTTATTAACTCTTATAACATATATTAGCCCATAATTCTTGTCTGTGTTAGCCATGTGTCTTGATACCTTTCATCAGCTAGGCATTCTCTTCTTGATTTTTTTTCTGTCTGGATAATGACTACAGACTGACTGTTTCCCCTTCCCAGAATTCTCCTGTTCTTATCAGTCTGCCTATACTTCCTGCCGGGCTACTGGCAAATCAGCGTTTTATTAAAACAATACAAGATGATTGTCCCACAAAAATTCCCCCTATTTTTTCAAAACAAGAACTCTGAATCTAATCTTTTTGTTTAGCTTTTTCCTTGACCATTATCCATAACAACTTATAACCAGTACTCTAAACAAAGATAAATATTCATAATCCATTTTTTGTGAATGTGGGTATAGTTTTTCATGCTACTTCCTGCTGATTGGGGGTGCTCATAATCTTATAGGAATCTAAAGATGGTTTAGAATTATAATCACGTCCTGACTAGACTATTCTGTGAGGCTTGATCATCTCTGCCAGCAGTCTTGAAATTGTTCTGGTTGTAGAACTTAGAGAAAACTCCAAGAGATCCTCTGAAATGTTGGATCATCTGGACCATCCACTCCTATTGGAGATTCTTTAAAAGTGTCCTCCTTGATCAAATCCCTTTTTTTAACCCAGAATGAATCTATAGCATCTCAAGCATCTCATTTCCTGTAGAAACAAAAATAAAATCTCTTTTCAAAAGTAACATATTTTGACTTAACTTTTGAATTCAAAGCATTTTCAAAATACATATGTTGTATTAATCCAGCAGCATTTGTAATCAAAAGTCTTTTAGCAGCTGTTGTTCCTTCCTCAGCCATCAAACGATTCCAAGACAACATAATAACATACAGTATCCAGACTCTCTGTGTATTTTCCATCTTTACGTGGCTTTATTTTAAGCTCTATTTCTTTTATTTTTATTTTTAATTTTTTTTTGAGACCAGGTTTCCGGGTGTATATTTGGCTGTTCTGGCACTTACTCTGCAGACCACGTTGTCCTTGAATTCATAGAGATCTGCCTGCCTCTGCCTCCCAATTGTTGGGAATAGAGGTATGTGCCACCATACCCAACTACTCTCTTTCTTACTTTTTTAATTTCAGTACTTTATTCTTTTTCTATTCTTTACCAAGCCTACATATATTTTTAAACACACTGTAAACCATTTAGAGGTTTTCTTCATCTGAATCCCACTTTACTGTAGATTTCTCTTTTTCTTACCACATGAGTCTTTAATTTGCTAAGTGATAGTTAGATCCACCCCATTCCTCAGCTTTCTGAGATTCTAGCCTCATGGTGGAGGAACTGGCCAGAACCATGTTTATTGCCACAACTCTATGGAGTTTCAAGGTCCCTGTCACCATGCTTTTAAGAGGCATACTGTTGGAAATTCATAAACAACATTTAAGTGTTTTCTGGCAGGGGGTTTTAAAAGAGAACTGCAAGGTTTTTGCAGCTAAAGCTGAGCCACAAAGCCTCTCCTAAATGAGATGCGGTTGCCTCTAGCAAACAGAGCCCACCTGAGAAAATGCTGCTACCAAGAAACTGTGGTTTACAGTTATTTTGCCCTAGAATTACTTCCCAAGCTCTCTCAGGGTTTCTGTGAATGCAGTTGTTCATGTCGGTGCCATTCTGTTGGTTAAGGTTTCTGTCCCGCCAGGTCATGCAGCCTTTTATTCCCAAAGAAACACACAGAGGTCTACATTAATTATAAACTGGTTGACCTATTAGCTCAAGCTTCGTATTAACTCTTATACATTAGCTTATAATTCTTGTCTCTGTTAGCCACATGGCTTGGTACCTTTTATAGGCAAGGTATTCACATCTTGCTTCCTCTCTGTTTGGATGATGACTGCCAACTGACTGTTTCCTCATCCCAGAATTTTCCTGTTCTTATCAGTCCCTAAACTTCCTGCCTGGCTACTGGCCAATCAGCATTTTATTAAACAACAAAAGATTATTGTCCAATGGCATACATCTATTTCCAGATAATATAACATAATACATAAGTGACCCTAAAATGAAATCACCAAATAATGGGAAGGCAGGGCTATAACTGAATATTATCACTCATCACCCGATGAAGCTTCAAAACTGGTAATGGATTACATCTGAATGAATTGTTTGCCTGAGGAGTCTTATGGGTTGTTTGAAGATTCAAACAGCCCACGCTGTGGCAGACTTTGGGCTTTTCTCCACAAATGGACAATGGGACCCTATAGCTTAAAATAACACCTACACAACTCAATGAACATAGAGAAGTCAAGTTGATGCCTACCTAAAGCCCTTGCCACTACGGGCTAGCATTCTTGGCACCAGAAGGTATTCTGCACAATTTCAAAAGAGAAATATAAACACACATCTACCTATAAATTCTTCAATCTACAGAAGTGTCCTACCTTCAAGGTAAGTTAGTATGATGGTTGCACAAAACTTGTAAAGTATTCAATGAATACCTGATTGCATTAAGTCCCACATCATGAGATAGACCCCATACCCAACACTGCTTTCATGAAGAAGAACTAAGACTTTGTTTCTGGGCCCTAACATCTTCCTTTGGGGAGGGGGTGAAAAGGTGTAACATCACTGAACACAGACACCGATACTTTTATTTAACAATGGGGAAAAACTTCTATAACCTACCAGCACAGAGGCACTCTGGTTGACAGTTGATGTCTCATGCTCATCTCTCATTGGCTAAGCAGGATCAGGACCTCTGACAGAACCTGTTGCTAACCACTCAGGAAACACCACTTGGCTGTTCCTTATTGGCTAGGCATGGAAGGACCTCTGACAGCACTAAGCAGACTCCAGGTTGGCTCCTTTTGGCCTGGGTAGGATGTAACTTCCTATATATCAACAATTTTAATTTGTTAAATAGTGCACTCAGGGGGAGCCAGAGTTCTTTGCTCAGGCCTTGTTGACCCTGCCTCCAGAGGGCTCAGCAACTAGACTGTGCCTGTCTTAGTTTGACCTGCTGAACAAGCTCTTACCCATCATTGACTACTATCTCCCCAAGAACATACATCCTGGAGATCTGCCAGGGTTAGGGGACTAGGCAGTAGTGTGTTGAATTAGAAATAACTAGGCATGCATAATCTCCTGTGGAGGACTGTGAGAAAAGAGCTATTCATACCTGAAGAGTCGCCGTAGTTGCTGTCCACTGATGCTGGATCTGCTGTATGAGACATTTAAAAGAAATAATGATTAATAATATCACCCCACCAATTAATGCATATGTGAGCATCCAGGACAGAGCCTTTTTATATTAAGCCAACCTTTTTTAAGATATGAGTATCCAATGAGAAAGTTTATATAGAAAAGGACATCTGTTAAGGCCAGATAAGATTACAGTCCTGGATAACAGCACCTTAAGAGCTCTGTTGGTCCTTCCCACAATTACTTGTCCCTGTGGATTGTAGGGGATGCCAGTGGTATGATAAATCTTACAGAATCCCAGTCATTGAATTGTTGAGAGGCATAGGCAGTGCCATACATGTAGACACATAAACATATTAAAAATGCAATAATATTACATGTCAATCTATCTATTGATCTAATTATCTATTATTTATCTATCTACTATTTCCCTATGTCCTAATTATCTATCTATCAACTTATCTATGATCTATCTATTTATTTTACCTATCAGTCTGTCAGTATATACTAAAGTTGCTTAGCCAAAGAAAGGTACTAAAGAGTCAAAAATGAGATAAATAGCAGAGTTTTGAATATAATCATCCCTAAGTTTTTGGCTTTCTTCTGACCCACACCAGGTGGCTCTTCTGATATGAAACACAAACTCTGATTTTTTACTTGTAACAGCATGGTTGGGTTTAGAGAAGGAGAGAGCCACAATTCAACTCTAAAATCAGCTTTAAATTTTAATTGAATTGGGACTACAACTTTTCTGAGAAGTAAAGTGATATATATGTTTAGGTAGTGAGATCTAATATGTGACAGGTACCCAAGTTCAGTCCTCTGAGTTTTCACTGGGATCTACGAAGGTCAGAGTGACATGAGGAATGAGAGGGGGAGTGTATGGGACTGTATCTTTATTGGAAGTGTGGGGAGCTCTGCCAAGATCTTGGTTTTTGGCAAGTGATTATCAATTAGTTTGATATTATATCCAAAATTATAGTATCTGATAAACTATTGAGTCCAGGGATGTCCAAGAGATTAGTCAGTCCTGTCCAGTTAAGCAGATTTCAGGCATACACCCCCAGGTACACAGCTCATTCCTTGTCCTCCAACAGTACCAGCACAGAGCACAAGCAGCTGGCCTTGAGGCTGTCTCCAGTGGGACTTGATTTAGGAGAAAAAACTACTCTTTAAGGTAGGCTGCATGCCCAGCAGTAGATGGTCAATAGAAAATGAACTCAAAGGCATCTTTGGAGGTTCATTTCTCATAATGTTTAGCAGGGTTTTTAATATTTTTTATTCATTTTCATTTTTGCATATTTTTATTTTTCCCTGTAGGTTTTACATAAGTATTATAGCTTTCAGTTTGAGTATTTTTGTGGAATTCCCAACTGTGAAGGAGTGAGATTTGAGGTCTGCATGTTTCTTGTGCCTTTTCTTGGACTCTTTTCCTTGTGTCTGTTTTGTCCTATTCCTATTGTTTGATTTTGTTTTGATATTATTATTATATTTTATCTTATTTTTATCCCTTAAATGTCATTTTGTTTTCTAATGGGAGACACAAAAGGGAGTAGATATGTATGGGAGGGGAGGTAAGGAAAAGTAGAGGGAGGAAAAGCCATAATCAGAACATATTTATGAAAAACTTAAAGATTAAAAAGTCATCAAGAACCATATAAAACTACATATAATTTTAGTATTTTCATTTATTCATTAAGAAATAAATTTTTTTCTTAGTTTGGTGTGTAAAAATTTCTGTTACAATAATGAATATGTGATGTGGGATTCCTCTCTGTATGCTGTGAATACGATTGGTTACTAAAAAAAAAACTGGCTCGGCCTGATAGAGCAGAGTAGAGATAGGCAGGGAAAACTAAACTGAATGCTGGAAGGAAGAAGGCAAAGTTGGAGAGAAGCCATGTAGTCCCACCAGAGACAGACACTGGAAGTTTACCCAGTAAGCCACAGCCTTGTGGACATACACAGATTAATGTAGATGGGTTAAAATAATATGTAAGGGCTAGTCAATAAGAAGCTAGAGCTAATATGCCAAGCAGTGATTTAATTACTATAGTTTTGTGTGCTTATTTCGGGAGTCTAGGTGGCCAGGAAACAAACAAGCAGCAGCCTTGTACAAAAAAAAAAAATGGAGCCAATGTGACCAACTAAAATCAACTCCAAACCTGAGAGAACTTGAAAAGGAATTCTAGACACAAAAGAACAGAGTTTAGCACAGTTTCTTGGTAGCCATAATTTTTTTTTCTAGATGGGCTCTCAGTGAGCAGGGGTACTGTGGCTACTTTAAGTGAGGTACAGTAAAAACTGTGTGGCTTCTTTTTTTAAAAAAAAATCACAGGCTTCCTGGATTTGCCAGCACAAATGACTCTGACTCTTTCTAAGTAGGCCTGGCTACAGAGCATTTAAATGAGGGTATGTGAGCAGAGTTCTATAACTTGGTAAATGGCAGGACAGACCTGCTATGACCCAACCATAGATCTGGGGCAGAGAGAATGTTTCTCAGAGGCAAAGAAGGGACCTTCTCCAACATTTGTACTAGGCAGAGCCAAAAGACAAAGTAGCCTTATTCATAGTAATATGGGTAGCCAGAGCTTGACTGTAAGTAATCCATACAAAAATAGCAAAGAGGCTGAGGCAGTGTCTTAGCAGGCAAAGTGTTTGCTTCACAAGCATGGGGTCTGAGCTTGAATCTCTAGCATGTGTGTAGAAAACTTTGCTCAGCAATGAAGTCAATGATCCCACATCTGGGAGATGGAGATAGGAGTGTGCTAAAGACTTATTGGCCAGCCAGTGTAACTAACCCTGATCTCCACACTAAGTGGAAGACTGTAACAAACACTAAAGTAGAGAATGTTTGTGAGATGGAAGTCCACCTCTGTCCTTCACACAAACATATATATGGCACACATAAACAACAGCCAAAAACTATAAATTATTTGAACAGAAACATTATCAAAGAAAGAACTAGACTTGACAACACATTCTTAACCACAGAAAGATGAAAATTGTTAACTATAAAGAAATTCTCTTACTCATCTTTTAAAAATAGAAGCAAAATTGACCGCTGCAGATGTTGAAATGAATACATAGCAATTAAAATACTCAGATATTTCCGATGGAAATGAAAAATGAATTTCTCTTTTGTCTCCCCAAAGCAGCTTGCTTTGAAAGCATTGTAATATCTGAATATGAAATGGAGATGTCCTCATGTTGAAATTACAACTTTTCTATGTCCTGGGCATGGTCAGGAATCTTTCTTTAAGACTATTTATTGGCATATCTAATATTGGATTGCAGTCACTACTCAGAATAAAGTGATTCTTGGACATTAGGAATCCCACTTTGAAACAAGTGTTCTGAAGGCCAGTGCACATGAAGTCATCTACCCCTTCAAAAGCTGAACTCAGTCAATTCAATGTCAAGTTGGCAGAGACAATGACTATTCTGATATGTTAGAGAATTAAAACAAATCTGTCTTTTCTCTGCCAGTGACGAAGTTTTTCATAGGCTCATTCTTTGGGTCTCTTCCCTTGTTTCTTTAACTTGCCTGTGTCATGGGTGAAAGTATAAATGTAGGTAAGAAAGCTTTGTCAAAACTCATTAGATAGCAGGCAAATTCATATCTCATATGTCAGGACTCACTAAATGCCATGATCCTAACAATTCAAAATAGGCTTTGAATCAAACATTGTTCTGTTGGTAGCTTGGATATAGGAAATCAACAATTTCTTAGACATTTTTATATTTAACTATCACACAGAATATTCTCCAAAATGAGACAATCTATGTTCTTTTTAAGCCATTGTTAAAGAGCTAATTATATTATTAGACTTGCTTGGATGGATACCTTGCTCAGCCTAGTATAGTAAGGAGAGCTTAGGACCTTGCCCAAAGCAATGTGCCTTACTCACTGAGGAGTGGATGGGGCATAGGTGGAGTGTAGGTGGGGGGTAATGTGAGGAGCAGGGAGAGTGGAAACTGGGATTGGTATGTAAAAAAAAAGACAGTTTGTTTTCTTTTAAAAAAGAAAATGTATATATATATATATTTAAATGAAAAAATTCAATGTATAGAATGAATAGAGAAATAGTTGATCCATTTATGAAAATGTTATAATGTTAAAATTCTGCATTTTAATTTTTAAGTTTTTTCATTATTCTGATGCTCTGAAATTGATCCAAGTTAAATCATTTATATAGACTTTTTAAATCACTGACAAAAATGTCTTGCAACCTTTTTGGTTATCAGGCCAGACAGTCTGGATTTGAATCTCAGCTCTAACATCTATTTACTATGCAATGAGCTAACATTTTCCTCATCAAAACGGAGATACAGATACACTAAACCCTGGAGAAGGATGAGTGTGAAGTATTGCTGAGAACGGCCCCAAACATCTGTTTGTATGCTTCCAGATAAGCCATAACTATGTAACCTTCATAAAGTCTCATAAAGGCTTTGTCTGATTCAGTGAAGTTTTGAAGCCCTGTTGAAAGCGAAATTTTTCAATAGTGGTTGTGGTGTATGATGATCTTCTATCTATGTGTTGCTTTCATTGGTTGAATAAAGAAAACTGCCTTGGCTTTTTGATAGGGGAGTCCATAGGTGGGTGGAGTAGACAGAACCAAATGCTGGGAAGAAGGGCAGTTTGGCAGATGCCATGCTTCTCCTGCCCAAGATGGATGCTGGTTAGACTCATGCCGGTAAGCCACAGTCAAGTGGCGATACACATTAATGGAGATGGGTTAAATTAATATGTATGAGTTAGCCAATAAGGGGCTGGAGATAATGGGCCAGTCAGTGTTTTGAATAATACAATTTCCATGTGGTTATTTCGGGGCTAATCTAGCCAGGCAGCGGACTAAAAGCAGGCCCACTTCTCGCTCCTGATAATACAGGGTTGTTACAGAAGTAGAAAGTCATGCTAATTTTGGATTGGTGGAAATAGCAAGGACAGTGTGAAGAAGGAAGAGATCAGACATCTTAGGGAGTCATCTGTCACTATCAATTGTGATGAACAATAGGTCTATAACTTTCACATTAATATGCACTTTACAGTCATCTTAAGTAAAAATTAACAGCAATAAAAATGGCAGAGAGCCAACTTTACATTATCATGGTTTGGGTTCTTAGTGTCCAGGTCATTTGAAAGGAGGGTAAAATAGTCTATGCTGAACACTACTTATTCATTCATTACTTTCCTATCTATGAGTATAATTGTTATTAAAATTGAAGATGCCAAATTTTACATAAAATGTTTCAAGCTATCATGTACACACTTTTCTGTTCAAGATATGTATTTGTTTCTAGTCTCAGGTAAGTGTGTATGCTACTGTGCCCCTGGACTGTCTATAACATTCTTTTCCTGCACAGTTTACATGTTGGTGAGTGACTATCCCTCCGCTCCAAGAAATCAGTAAAATGGTAAAAGGCACATGGAGTTTGAGTGAGGAATATATCCGCAAAAGATTGAAATGTGATGAATCAAGTTTTCTAAAATAGGTGAGCATAGGGTTTAAGAAGAGAAAAGGCCAATAAGGCCACTGTACATGAGGGAGTGAGCAAAGACTTCATGAAATTCATAGTGGCTGAGCGGGACACAGTTGGGGTTCACCTCAATGCAAATTATGGCTGACTCTTGTTAAATGTGATTTCTAAGAAGCTCTTGAGTTATTCTTGCATGTTCTAGTCTCCATTATGTGACATAGTGTTGCTCCTTTCTATGTGCCATAAGTGACTTCTGTAAGTCATATCACAGGAGTATCCTTATTTCTTTGTTCACAGTTATCTCAGATAATTTTGACTGCCTGGAAATGTTAAGTATCATGTTCAGCTTAATATACACATGGCAATCTTCCTGACCTTTCTGACATAAATTTATTTTCTCTTCTGCCCAGAAATGTCCTGGGATCTACCTGTATTCTCAGTATATTTATGCAAACTTCTGTCTCTACTGGAAAATTGGCCCAAATTTTAATAATCCATTACATGCCCACTTATTTATGCCACTTTTTTGCATTAAAAATAGACTGGGAGCTAGATAGTAAGCTTTCAAATTGGTTGAGTTAATCTGAGGTTATTGTTATGACTAAATATGATAACAGAAGTAAAAATAGAATTCTTTAAAAACACTCCTCATTAAATGATAGGCTAATCTGAATATTAATATTCTAATAGGTTTAAGGAGAAAATATTTTAAGATGAAAACAAATACAGTTTAACAAATACTGAACAAATACTGTTCCAGTCTGAGGTCCACTGTCCTCCTAACCAGTGTGGCATAGGCAGTAAGTGGAATGAATCAGATTATCAATGACCATAAGTAACTTGTAATGCCACTATGAATAAATATTTACATCTAAAGTTTCAACTTCCTCTTCTGTAAACCCATAGCCATCCTCTATTTTTCCATTAATTTGGTCATATAGACTCTCAGAAAACTGCCTGTAAACCCTATACTTTTTCTGACTGGGCTCAAGGGGAGGCAGTTATTGCAAATGTTCAGAACAGGATACTCATTTTTTTCTGACAGATGGCATAAGGCCTAAGGAACAGAGCCATGATGAGCTGCATTTCTCATAACCAACTTAACCCTGCGGTGTTTGGCCATCTTGTACCTGATTCATTCCTACTAAGATGATCATTTTGACAAGAACACTAGCCAGGAAGAGAGTGTCAGTGTGTCAGTCAAACTACATAATGGGGCATCACAACAACAACAACAAAAACATGGGCTGCTAACACTTCACTAGTTTATTTCTCAGCTATAAATGCATAGGGTATCTCTGATAAGGATATTGAATAGAATTTTTTTTTAGAATTTTTGATAAACTTTGTAAAAGTAACAGGTTAGAAAAGCATCCGTGTGTGGTTTTGTTTCCTAGAACTTAAAATATCATCAAAATGTTTGCCTTTTTTATTTCTGTAGGGCACAATATAAATCAAGGAATTAAGTAGCATCATAGACAAACTCCTTCTGATAGCTTCAGGAGAAGATGGATAGATAGATAGATGATAGATAGATAGATAGATAGATAGATAGATAGATAGATAGATAGATAGATAGATAGATATAGAGATATATTTGCATTCTGTAGTTTCTGGTGACTCTAAGTCTTTTATTGCTACCATTTGAATATGGATTGCTCCCAAAAAACTTACATTGTAGTTTATTTTCTAGTGAGAGATAATAAGAAGTGGGTCCCTTAAGATATTAATTAGGGTTTTGCCTTCTTTAATGGATAAATCCATCCATGTGATTAAAGGATTAGTGGGTGGGTCAGTTATCTCTAGAGGGGCTGTTCTGTAAAGGGCAGGGCTATGGCTCCTTGGGTGTTATCTGGGGAATTTGAAAAACACTAAGGTCATCTCCAAAGGTTGAACCTAGAACTTGGTCCAGAGCTAAACAGCTCTCTCCTGTTTATAGCTTAAATAGTCTTTGGTAGTAGCAACAGAGTGCATTAATATTTTTGACTTTCAAACTTGCCTTTGTTCTTCAGATTATGAATACTCTGATTACTCAGAGTTTCATGAAAATCTGCTCTAATAGAAAATATTTCATACACAGTAGTATCTGCTACCCAAAGGCTTCAATGTGCCTTTAAAGATAAGTAAAGGGAGAAAGATTTTTTCTCCCTATTATAGCCTTGCATTTAAAATTATAAGACAAGTAATAATTTAGAAGAAATCATAAAGAGCTTAGATTTAAAAAGCAAGTTACAGAAAGAAAAGGTAGACAATGTTCAAAATTAAATTATAGTGTTGACATCAACTGATCAATGATGAATGGTATAAGCCGTAAATGAATAATTATATGCTATGCTAACTATATTGCTAGTAAAACTCCCTCTATTACATTTCCTGAATAGTTCCATTCAAAATGATGAACTAATTATATTTTATCATCTAATGAGCAGTTTAAATGAGCTAGATACAAAGGTCACAGCTTCTTTGTTTCAATGCCTCTGATACTATAGTAATGATTTCTTTTAGAAGTTAAAATGAATGTAAGTACGCTGCCAAGCACTAAAGCTAATATTAAGCTTGTTCTTTTTTAAATAGCCCTGGTAATGTTTTAAAAATGAATACTTTCCATCTGTTATTTTCATTCATTTGTTATAGGTGTTATATGACAAGGTTTTGTTCCCTCATAAAATACAGTGACATGGTGTTATAAAAAAAGCAATTCCTTTATTAATGAGAAACATAAATATTATGTACTGAATATTCTGTAGTATTTAAATCTTATTATTTTAATTTATGGTAAAATGTAAGCCAACATCATTTAAAAATAGAAATTGACTATGGGAATAAATGGCTGTCCATTGATTGTCTAAAAGTAGTTACCCTATCACAGATAAAAATAAAGAGCAACACAATGTAGTTGAGTGCAGTATGTTGTGTATTTCACCCTTCCTTGATCCATGAACCAAACCCTAAATATATTCCCTTTAAAATCATTGGCCTATTTTAGTGGGCAGAAAGATGGAACCCCCAGTCATTATTCAAACTGCAAAGTTGTATAGTAAATACTGCGACCAAGGCATGCATAGGTCTCCTCAGATGGTCTGGTCCTTGTTGCAGAACTTCCTGACTTCTGTCTGTAAAAGCACAGAGTTGTGCTAGGCATAGTACTCATGCCTATAATCCTCACTTGGTCAGTAGAAGCAGGATGAGTCTGAAGGCAGCTTGGGTTACATAGAATCTCTAGAACATAGTAAACAATATAACCAGACTGTCTCCAAAGTGTGTATAAAAAAAACACATAAAAATCACAGTGGTACCTTCTTTCCTCTAAAAAGGTATAAGTTTTTCAGAAATTGGAAGCTTTTTTACTGGTAATCCAGGACCTGTCTTCATATTTCATCCCTTCTATGGACAACCTGTCCACAATAAATTGTCAACTCATTGTCAACAATCCAAGACAAACCTGAAGGGTTAGGATGGTTATAGATCTTCTTGAGAATGGCTGAGGCCTTTATTGCCACTGCATAAACTTCTGTCTAGTCAGTCCTGCCTCTTTAAAACATCTGACTCTCATAGACACAGATTCTAAGAAAATAGACATAATAAATTGCCTGCAGGTAAAATGTCTTATGTCTGTTTTGGGGAAAAACTGCTTTACTATTTTTGATTCATTCAAGTAGATCAAGGAACTTTTTTATACATTGTATAATTTACTATTTATCTTCACTATTAATGAGATTTTGTTTAGTGAAGAAAGAAAAGAGATGCATACCCCATGCAAAGAAGATGTAAGGAAAATAAGACATGTGAAACAATATGCTTTATGAAGGTAAGCTGTACAGTTTCTTAATGAAACAAGAGAATCAATTTATGAAACAGAAGGGAATGTGGAGACTCAGATTGTAAAGGGCCCTGATTATCGATTAGGACTTTGGATTTTGCTCTACGATTTAATGATTACTTGTTTAAAAGAAAGATGCACCCCATGAGAGTCAACAAAATCTAGCACAGTGCTTTGAGGCAGGACCAAGGCCTCCGAACTATATCTAGGCTAAGCAAGATATTCCTGCAAAACAATAGGTTCCAAAATGCCAGAACAAGTAGTAGGGATAAATCCTGGTCTCACTGCCAGTGGCCAACAGTCTGCTCCAGCCACAAGACTGATTCTTCATGGGAAGCCTTACCCTTTCTGAGGAGTGGATGGGGGGTTATGATGACAGGGAGGAAGGTAAAGGGAATGGTAGGAAGGGAAGAAGTGGGAACTGGGATTGGTATGTAAAATGAGAAAAAATAGTTTTCTAAAAATAAATTTAAATAAGCAAAATTAGAAAGATGCAATGATAGCTGTCTCCAAAGAAGACCAGATATAGTTTTGAAGGTAAACTATATCTATAAATTTAGAAGGAAATTGTGAGATACGGTTGAAAAGGAGACCAAAAATGTAGAGACTAAATTATAATCATCTGCAATTTGATAAACAAAGATTCTCAATGCTTGAACTGAAAATGGAGAGGACAATAAGGATGAATCATGATCAGGGTAGTGGAATAAAAAGAGCTATTAGGTAACTGGAGGTACAGTTAAGGCTAGTAGTCTCTAAATTAGGCCAGTGAAGGAAGTGTGGCTCTATGTGGGACAAAGAAACAGTAAAGTGAGCATGTTTGGCATGGTGATATTGGGGACCCTGAACCTATAGGATGCACTGCTGGTGGCATCTTCATCAGTATACACACCCATAAAACATGTTCTTCTACGCCAAACCAATGATTTAGAGGTTTTTCACCTATCAAGAGTAATAAGAAGTTTTGTAGTAAGGGGAAAAATAGGCTTGTCTCTCATCAGCAACTTCATGCTGGAATCAATATGACATGACATAAGATAAAGTCAAAAGTTAGCTGAACCATTTACCAGAGAGAAGCCACGGTGGGCACCATTCAACATGTAGTGCAGCCGCAGAGAAGTTATAAGTTGCTTATTTTCTCTGCCAGCAGGGATGCTGAAAGCAGTTATCCAGCACAATACTGCTTTTGTGGGACGCTAAAGCAGACTACATGCTGTAATTGTGTAGGCAGACGCCTTCACAATGGAGCCGACAAGGCTGTCTGCCTTGGCTAGATGCAGAGAGTGTTAACCCCAGACACTTCTTGCCAGTAATAGGACATCATGCTGGTGGTCCCTGAAGCTCATTTTAAGTACTCCATGTCAACAAGTATCATATGTATTGCTGCAAAATACTTAATTATTTAATTAAATGTTATGCATACCTATTACATTTTTATGTGATTGAATTATAGGAAAATAAAGTAATTGTGCAAAAGAACAGACTGACACTGTGAGAGACCCTGAATTATGTGTCAAAGCAGGAAGTGCACCTATAAAAGGTATTAACCAACTTTCCTACAAAACTAGATAATTAATGGTTGAGCTAATATGTGTTTCATGTAGTTTTAACCTGAGATCCCCAAAGTATAAACGTAAACAGGAATGTATACCTTCTATAACAACATTGGGAAAAGTGTCTTGCTATGTGATCCCCATGAGATGATGTCATCCCTGTTTGAGAATGACTGATCTAGTTGAGTTAACATGGGGATTCATATCATAAAATAAACTTTAAAACTAGTAAGCTTCCTGTATTTGGCTGATAGAAGCTCAAACGTCTCAACCAATTAGATCACATCTGCCATTTTTAGAATCACCTTAATTGCTCTTATAAAAACTCAAAGATGACAGTTCCTCCACTGTAGTGATGGGACAAGCAGGCCTGCTTTTCGTCCTGCCCAGCTCCTGCATGGCTAGCTTTACACCCAAAATAACAACACACAAATTGTATTCATTTAAATACTGTCTGGCCCATTAGCTCTAGCCTCTTACTGACTCTTACATTTTGCTTAACCCATTTCTATTAATGTATGTAGCACCATAAGGTGGTGGCTTAATGGGAAGATTCTAACCTACGTCCATCTTGGGCCGGAGCTTCATGGCTTCTGCCTGACTCTGCTTTCTTTCTCCAAGCATTCTGTTCAGTTTACTCCACCTATCTAAGCTGCTGACCTATCAAAAGGCCAAGGCAGTTTATTTATTAACCAATGAAAGTGTCACATAGACACAAGACCCACTTACATCACTCCACTAGGGAATTATTTTCCAATATAAAAGGTAAGTTTGAATAAAGATATAGAGTACAACTAGGGCCCATAAATAGGCATATACCTCAAATTATATATTGCATAACAACAACCAATGGGACTAGAATAACTATATTGATAAGAAGCTTGTATTTTTATTTTCAAAAGTTACTTGGTATGAGACTAGAAATTTAAACTTACTTTTAGAGGCACAATTTCCTATTTGGTCATAATCAGAATAATGGTATTTGTCTTTTAAAACCAGTAGGATATTAAGTGATGTGGCCCATAAAAAGCAGTCAGCAACTCATGCCAGAAAACCAGTTAGGCTGCCTACAGACATTGTCATTTCTCTCCATTTGCCTTAGATCCAATGCCCCAGTCTCATCTCCAACTGTATAGCAGAACATCCTTGACAGTCTTCCCTGCCCTTCCCCAGTGGTTCCTGCCATGTTCAACTTTCTGCCTTGACTTCCTTCAATTACTAAGATGTAGGAGTGATAGACAAATAAACTCTTCCCCCATCATCTTGGTTTTGGTCATGGTGTTTCATCACAGCACTAGAAAGCATAAGACAATGATGGATGTATTTACAAGTTACAGCTTAGCTCAATATTGGAAAAGATGTAAGATGACATTACTCAGGTCATCATGGGAACAGTCTCAGAACTCAAAAGATCACCTTTACATCTAATAAGTATGGAAGAAAGAGTAGGATAGAACAGTATATGAAAATGTGAGGGTTCCTGCACTTCCCCCTTGAATTATCAGTTCATGCTAACATGAATTTATCTCATTTCAGCTGCATCTGTTACCACAGTAATATTTCCGCTGTCCTAGAGCGAGACACTCTTCTATATACCAAGAGCAAGTGAAAGTGAATGTGATACACCCAAAATTCACACACCAAACTGAAAGGAGCTGAGAATTCAGAAATGAAGGAAATGCATCTCCTCTTCTCCGCAGTTACAGACTTAATTTTAAAAAGAAGAAGAAGAAGTTGTTCAATTAAAATATGAAACATTTGTAGTGGTCAGAGCAACAATCTAGTTAAAATATGTTGGTTCAGTATATACAGTGCTATATGATGTAACTGGCCCATCACCCAGCTACTGCTTATCACCTTTCACAGGAGGTAGACCTTTAATTCTGTATTCATTGTAACTCTACTCACCTTCCCTAAATATAATCAAGTTGAAAAAGTTTTGCTACTTGACGATTATTCAGAAAAATTGTGTGATTGGAATCAGTCTAGATAAAGCTGCCTTGGATTAGGGGACAGACACTGGCTCGGTGTCTTTTGTTTATCATCTATTTGATCCACTGCCAAACTAATTGATGGTGATTAATCGACTTTCGTTTGTTTTCAGTAGATTGAATGTCTAAAATGATTATAAATCACTCATGAGACATCATCAAAAAGCACATTTTTCACTAATGATCTTTAAAACCATGAGTACATGTCTTACTGACAAAAAATAACTTACATTAAGCATTTATTTTATTTATAGGTAATCAACCAATTATTTATTGAGTGCAAATGTGACTTGAGATAGGTATTATGGTAGCTATAAGAATAGATTAACTTAAGCCAGGTGGTGGTGGCACACGCCTTTAATCCCAAGCACTTGGGAGGCAGAGGCAGGCAGATCCCTGTGAGTTCGAGATCAGCCTGGTCTACAAGAGCTAGTTCCAGGACAGGAACCAAAAAAGCTATGGAGAAACCCTGCCTCGAAAATACAAAAAAAAAAAAAGAATAGATTAACTTATAACTCCAGAAATTAAATAGTTCATAAATTAGTAAAGATATTCATATCTTCACACATATAAAGGACAATGAAAATTGAGTTGTTACTTAAAGAAAGTCAAATCATTTCACATAGTAAGACACACAAATGAGATTTTGTATGGTCAGTGATGGCTTATACAAAATGTAAGAAATAAAATGAGCTTGTATATTATATTATTGAAATGAAAAATGTATCCATGAAGAAATAACATGTGCCACTGAATTGAAATCAGACAAAATGTCTATACAAAATGCAGTCTTTGATCTGGACCATAATCTGAAGAAATAAGTAATTGAGTATGAACACTTCTGCCAGACTTGTATGCCAGACTTTTGATACACTGAGTGATAATGACAGCTTTTTCTCATAGGCACAGAATGATGAGGTGTGTGTGTATGATTGCAAAATTAACTAAATTAAATCTAAAAGCAAAAGGCATACACCATTTGGTGACTGTAGTGTAAATAAATGCAAAAAAGTAATTGAAAATTTACAAAAGCAATAGCCATAGTCTAGACATAGTTGTAAGGATTTAAAAATAAAGAGGAACAGAGAGGAGGAATATAGGCTAAAACCTGAGTTTCCAGACTGGAGGATTGAAAGTACCATCAATCAGGAGAGACTATCACACTGAGTGAAATAAATTTGAAGGTGAAATGAGATACTCAGTTCTTAAGACACCAAATTATCAGTAATAATATGGAAGATGACAGTGCCTCGTAGGTATGTAGGTGAATTGGGTGTAATGGAGAATTCAATTAAATATGCAATTTAAGAAGTCATTTGCAATAGATAACTGATAAGATCATGAAAATGGATATAATATCAGAAGCTGAAATCCATCAGCACAGGATGAAAGATAAAACTTCAAGGTAATGGTATACTTAAGAGCACATAGCACAAAATGATGAAAGAAGTGGAGACAGGAAGAGAAGACAACACAGAGTGGAACGTAGGGGAAAAGTGAAGTCAAGAGACAAGTAGTTAAAAATATTAAATGCTCTTCACAGATAAAAAAATGCTGGTGTTGAGCAATGTGGTCATTTCCTCATGCATTTGCTCATCAGCTGTGGTAAGGAGAGATAAAGCTGATGAGTTCTATGTGAATAAATTTATCAACTAAAATATCATGCCAGGCTTTTAAAAGAGAGAAGAATGGCAATACTTGCAGCAAATGACAAAGGGATATTGTAACATTTCTCTGCCATTGTGTTAAGCTAAAGTGGATCATAGAAGAAATCAAAGGAGCGGAGAAAGAGATGGCTGTTGCTTTTATGAAATGGTTCTTATTCTACTAGTGTCTCTTCAAAAATAAAACTCAATGAATAAATGTCCATTTAAATTGATCTTCTGATAGACCGCACTATTGGTCTGACATATAAATTAGTGCTTCTTTGATTTAACTATCCCTCTGGGATAAGACTGAGGAACAACAATAATATTTTATGGAGAGTGTCAAACAGTTTTTACATCAATTCTTTACACTGTACCCTCTCTCCTCTCCCTCTCCCCCACCATCTCTCCCTGACTCTCTTTTGTGATGAGTGATAGGTACAGCATTAATAAAAATGACACTAATACTTACTTTGGGGTATAAAAAAGCAGATTTCCTTAGTCCCATGATATAATTTAAATATAAAGATTGCTATATTTTATAGAAAGTTGTAAACTAGATCTTTCTATTCCCTACTCGAGGCCTGTCTCTTATTGCTAAGAAGCTTGAGAAATTTATTTTGCCACCTAAAGTTATTTTCTTCCTTTATGATATATGTATGTTATGACCCTTGTTATCCAAAAATGCCAAGAGGATCAAATAAAATGAAATGCTATGAGTAAAGATGCATAAATCAAAAATGCCACAGGAATGTTGCCACTAATACGGTATTTTCTAGGCTCCAGTGTAGTAGTAGGCTTATATTATTCTCATGGAATCAAGTGCCTAATTAGCATACCAAAGTAAGAAACCAATAACCATTTATTAAATTTAGTTAATTTGATTTATACCAATGCTGAATGCATGGCGAAGTTTCAAAATGTAAACTGAAGAGAAATTTTATATGAAACCAAGCGTGGGTATTCATGAAAAATCTAACACAGTTTGAAAACGTGACATTGAGGACCAGTCTATGTTCCTTTCATTGCTAGACCCTTTCTGATACTAGGGAATAGGATGGGGAATTTTCCATTGTGCCTTTTATTTCATGTCTAAAAGTCATTCTAGTTATATCTGATACTATAGATTGTTCATTAGCAAGTCTAGAAAATCTCACTAGAAGGAAGGATTAGACAGAGACTAAAGTTCATAAAACTCAACAGAAGGCTGGGAATAAGAACACAGATCAAATGTAAATGAGAAGTATGAAACAAGCAATAATATGTTGCACAACAATGACTATTTTTTATATTTTTATTGATACTAGTGTATGTGAGAATAGAACTTTAAAAGAAAATTGATACTCTATGTCCAGTCTTCACTTTTTCACCAGGACTCTTAACAGAAAGGGTGACCAACAGCAAAATGGGAGGAGAAACTGTATGCAAAACAGAACAGTTTCCTTTCTATTCTTGATTTATAATTGCTCAAACGAATTTCTGATCTCTCATGTTTAACTTCTTCTATGTCAGTATTTTTCTCATCTTAAGATTACATAATGATTCTTTAATATTGATAACATATTTTATTCATTTTGAGACATTTTTTCACAGATTTCTCTTTTCCTGTCTGCTAATTACTCATAGTCCTCCTCCTGAAGCCTGCTTGAAGAAATTGAATTTCATAATGAAAAGTATTGCAAGTTTTTTGTTTCTCATAACATTAAGCACTAGGAACATGAAATACCTCTGCCCACTTAATGAGGCATACATGGTGTGAAGAAAAGTGAAGTGAGTCGAAGGAAAATCTTTTGAAACAGATATTTCCTGTTCATCTGTCCAGTCACAAGATATCACCACGAAAGGTCAAGCCCAGTTACATACACAACCTATGGGGAAGCCATGCATTCCTCCAGTAAAGTACACTCAGGACTCATTGTCTGACTTAAAAAGAAATAAAAAAGCTCACAGAGTAAGAATTAGATGTAAATAGCTAATGTGCCAAGGGTCCAGAAGGAAGCACTCACCATTGGAGAGGCGGTTTGGGCAAACTAGTGGCAGATTTAAGGACACTTTAGTCAGTTCAGAAGATTGAAGGTACTTTCCTTATCTAACATCTTGTGAAGATGAAAAATGTTAATATAATTTGATGTATGTGTGCATATATAAAGACTCTTCCAAAGACCTACTGATTTGCCATTAAAATGTGATGGATAATAGTTGGATTGAATTGACCATTGTGGCCAATTTCTATCTTTAGAAATGTGGAGCGGTCATATCTGAGAAAGAAAAGTCAAACAAGGGTTAGAGAAAATTCATCTTCTAAATTCAGTAGCATTTATTTATTTAATATTAATTTTTCTCATTGTTTCACTTTAGGCATGTAAACTAGACTCCCCTAAAAAAGATTAACTGGAGAACTTTCTAGGTTCAGTAATTTTAAGATACTTAGAAGTGTAAGAAGGATTGTACTTAAGACTAAGGGACAGAATTGACAGAATTTAATTTTTATGTTAAAAAAATCTTTAATCCGTTCTTGTACTGACATTAATTATATTTATGACCTTTTCATGTGGTTAATCTCCTATCCTAAGTACCAATATCAATATCATAAGTAGTGCAAAAATGATTAGGTCACATTTTCTTTTCTCAGATACTTTCAATAATATCAAGTACATAAGTAAAATCAATAATAAATTTCGCAATTCTAAGAAACAAGGTACCATATCAAATCAGGAAATCAAAGACTCCCCAGAATCACATGATGATGACACTCAACTTAGCAAATGAATATGATTTCTGCAAGTTCAAGGGAGTGGTGAGGACATTGTTCCTGGAAGAGAAACTGTGATTTAAAATAAGTCAAAGGAAAGATGTGGAAAACCAGGGGAAATGCACATGGGAAGATGGTTGGAGAGTATGAGGGGAATAGGAGTGGGGAATGAGAGTGCATAACTTATGAAGAAGGTGAAAAACAGCTGAAATTCTAGAGGTCAAAAATAAGAACTTAAAAAATTAAGATCTAGCACATGTGTATAGTTCAAATTCTGTTTACTTATGCAATGCATACAGAAGCCAGGATAATCTGGATGTTATTAAAAAACAGTAGTGGAACATAATCTCAAAGAAATTGAAGAGGTGGTGATAAAGGTTTTCTGGAATATAGGAGGATACCCTTCTGGTTGCCCAGACAACAGGAAAGATGGGTAGAACATAGTGCTGCCAAGCAAATTCTCACGTGCAAGTCATTTATAGGACCACTAATGTTGAAATTGCATACCTCTATAATGTCACTGTGTTGAGAATAAGTACTTACCCATTACTTCAGTGTGTCATTGATTAGACTAAGGCTCCAGGATTAATAAAAAGTCCAAGTTCACCCTTCTATAAAATGGCAAGGGTAGAAGTGCAGATTTAGCTCCCTTTAAGCCCCATTACCTCTACGAATTTATCCTCACCATGTAAGAGATATATGAATACAAGTTTGATGATTAGAGGTGTGGCCATATATAATGAGTTCTATGTGTCATAGACAATTCTGATTATTTTGTTTATAACGTTTGATCTAACATTCACACACACATGCGTGAGCATACTCAAGCTATCATAATATATTTCTACTTTAGGGAAGAAAAGAATTCACGCTTCACAGGTTTTTCCGACTTTCAGTGTCATGAAATTAGGGCGTTAAGAATTCATATGATCAGTCTGATTCCAGACAGCACTTCGATAAACTCTTTAATGGTGTCTTTAATCATCGCAATGTGATTGAGCCAACACAATAACCTACTCATCTGAAGACAGAAGCCGAAATTAAGAGGAATGTTAGCACATTTATTGGCTTTTCAAATGGATAGAAAGGCACTGTTAATCACAGGTAACGCTGGAAGATAGAAAACAAAGAGGCTGGAGATCAGTGACAAGTCGGATATGAGGCTTGTTTCATGATTGCAGACTACAAGAAAAACAGAACATCAGAGGGATGTTTGGGAAGCTTCATCGGGGAATCACATTCTGGCAGAGGTTACAGACCTTTCTGATGCTCTGGTTGATACTATAGAGGGAAGAATGTCATAAAATATTCCCACAAATACTGAATACTTGATGACTTGAGATGTCACTATTTCTAAGGTGCACCTGCTTTCTAAAACTCAGAGACTGCTCTGGGACCACCCAGGTGATTCTGACTAATTCTTCTGTCTATCATAGTCAATAAAGTGTATATTCACAGAGTATGAAGTTAGAAAATAAGGAATAATTCATAAACTGACTCAACGATAAGACAAAGAAAAGAAAAAGATCCTAACATAGGAGAAAAGGTTAAAATAGGGATGAAGGGAAACTCAGAGATAGAGGGTAGCTCACAAATCCCATGCAGCTATGGGAACTGTTAACATAAACTACTATTTGTTTCTGTTTGTGTAGAAGGCCACACATCAACCCATTTTGACCAACCTATAAATATCTGGAACTGATCATTTGTTTGATATTTCCTTCTGCTCTACTGCTTTAGGTCAACAGCAATTATTTATATATCAACTCATAAACTCAATATTTATAGCTCCTTAGTCTATTTAATTTCAATTTTATAATGTAATTATAGAATGGTAAACATTTTAAGGCATCGTACAAATCACTACAATTATTTATTCACACTATACTGAAAATGTTCTTGCCCACAATAATTATATTATCTAATTCAGTTAGAAATGTTGTTATAAATTATGTGTGTAAATAAAAATTTCTGCAATGATTATCATTGCAATATAAAGATATAATGATGAGAATTATGTTATATTTATTATATTATATATGAAAATTATATTACAAGCATGAACCTTTAGATTTCTCTAATATGTTAACATCAGTTCATTAGTCTGTTTTATTTTTGGAATCAAAACATGAATAAAGAAAATATAATATGAATGGTGTGAAATAAAATGCATAATAATTTAATTAAAACACCATTTTAAAAAACATTATTTCATTGAATAAATCAACTGCACTTCCTCCAAGATGCTCCAAGCTACCCCAAAGTAAACAACCCTTCGTTTGACCTATTGCCATACAAAGAGTTAGTGGGAGACTGACAGACTTTTTTCAGGTTTGTGAGCTCAAAGCCTATGTGTCAGACTCATGGTTACAAACCTTGTATAGAGCGCTCAGGCAGAGATCACCAAGAACTTGAATCCTCCACCTTGTGGGCATCCTTGAAAGGAACTTGCCCCAGTCAGGCTGTGTCAGGATGATCATGGATCTGAATTCCAGGAGATGGACCCAGTTCTGCAACTTTCAATTTTTATAAGGTAAGGGTATGAACAGGGTTTTAAATGAACAATAAGTAAACTCTGTTCCAATTCTAACAGGCTCTTTACATTCAGGGAGGGTCTAGAAAGACTGTCCAAAGACAGCAGGGGCAAAGCCAGGCACCAACAAAAATAAAACCAATGTCCAAAGCCCTCTTTCTCCTTCAGATTCCTGCTCATAGCTTCCACGTTGCTGTTTGTTTTCCTTCTTGTCTCTTTAGACCAGCTTCCTCTGACCCCTAGTACAATTTTGCTGGCATTCCCTTGCTTATTGCTCCTCACTATCTTTACTGGCTTTTTTTATAATCTCTCCTCACCCTACTTTGAGTACATACCTCCTCCTTCATGATTATTGAGCCTGCATCACCTTAAAGCCCTTCCTTAAGGCCTTAGATCAAACTATCCATGGCTCTTCACTTGTACGGTACAGTCCCTGAAAGGCTTTTAATGCATAAATGTCAATTACTTGAATCTTGCCCTTATGCAGTCAGTCCTGTGAGTCTCTGGGAAGGCAGGGAAGCAAGGAGAAAAAAGAACTTAAGAGAGGGCTTGAGCAGATGAATAGATAGCTAAGACATATTTCCATCCCATGATCAGTACAACTGTGAGTATAGTGTTACTAATATAACAAAGCAGGAACGATCCAGTTGTTTAATTTTCTCAGCATTATATCCATCTGTGAATTCACGCAGAGAACGCTGTCAGCAACACCACGCTGGCAGTCCTATGACAGCCCGGGAACCTGCTCTCATCGGGTGGGTTAATTTGTTCTGGTGCTGTTTGTGGGCATTTATTCTGCTGTCAGCATGGTAGAATCATGGCATGTGAGAGCTGAGAGGAAACTCAGGGACCATCTCACATTCCCTGCTTTCATTATTTTTCTGTAAAAATCACTGTGGGAGTGTGACAAGTAAAATGGTTGTGTGGTTTCTCATTTACTGCCGTGGAAGAGGTGACAAAACACACATGTTCAGACTTATTCTTGGGCCCACACAACAGCCCTGGGGCACTTTGAGTGGAGAGGAAGTACTTGGAGTTAAAGATTAAACATAAATAAATAAAAATTGAAGATGAAATCATACATACATACATAGATGCATGCAAGCGTGCATTCATCAATCAATGCATACATACATACATACATACATACACACACACACACATACATACATAAATGGATTTAACATTTGTCTCCTTAAGCTGTGTCACCCTCCTTGGGAAAAACAACGAGCAACAAGGAATAATGATGGGGAGGCCTGTTCACAACTGTTTATAGATATCTTGTATCTCATTATAAAGTATTTCTCTGGTCTCTGTTTTCCCAGTTGTAAAATTAAGAGCACTGCCCGTGCCTCCATAGCTAGTAGATCACCTGGTTCCCATTTGTCAAACTGCAGTATGCTTTAGGAATATAACATAAGATCTCAGAAGTAGGCGAATAGTAACCAAATTCATATTCAGATGAGGGGGACAGTTTCCAACTCCATGAGAATACATCTCCACAGCAGTGACCATGAAGGCGTTCTTTTGTAGGGAGCTTGCATTGGGTGCTTGTCTCTAGAACTTTTTTACTCATGATTTTAAAAATCGTTATGCAAACTGATGACAAGAAACCAGTATCTCTTAACAGCAAAATAATGATGAGCTTTGTAAGCATTTATTATCAATATGTATTGGTTATTTTCTTTTAAGTTAAATGCATTCTAAGACTTTAGAAACATTTATGCTTTAAAAAACTCTGCAGTAAGATGATATTTTTAAGTTAATTTTTATGGCCAAGAATTTATAGGCTGTCATAGTCCACAGTATGCATTATTATTATCATTTACTGAAGCTATTTAAATCTTCAAATAAAGTCATTATGATATAGTTGATTTTTTAAAACATTGATGTGTACACAATAGTCACTAAATGTTTAAGGTAACAAGTGCTATATACATTTGAGAGGCCCTGTGCTATAATAGAAACATAAATCATGAAACAGAGAATTTGTTACTAAAAGGGGCATATTAATGGATATTTCCCCCTTAACAACCACTTGTAAATTGCTTGAAAGTCTGTGAATTTCAAGGTAAAAATCTTCATTTTTCTGAAACAATTCTTATTACTAAATAGGAATATTTTTATCCTAATTTATTTTAGAAATAACCATTATTTTACTTTAATTATAACAATGAATTTTACATTCCTGTCTTAAAGTCCAGCTAAAAATACTAAGAATTCAGAATATACTTTATCCTTTTGACATTTAAATCAATTATTATAACTAAATTAATATAATTGTCAAAAGAACAATTTATAGTTCCTTTTGAGAACATGTTTCTTATTTCTTAATGTGTTCTATTTTGGTTTTGAGGATATATTAAAGTTTATAAATATGTGGTAATATAAGAGAAAATATAATAGTGTACAGTTCATTTCATAAAGTAAACATGAGAGTGTACATTTCATTTCATTTAAAACACACATTTTTGTGCTTCTCCACTTGAAAAAAAAATTCATAATATTTCCTAGATTCTTTACTCATGGGAATGTGGTTGAGCTACTGGACACATGAAAAATGTTCGTGTTTTTAAGGAGAAGTGTCTCAGTCTGCTTCAGTTCCTAGGACCCTCATGGGGGCTCACAAGCAACTGTAATTTCAGTTTCAAGGGAAACTACATTCTCTCCTGGTCTCTCGAGGGCACAGAACACATGTGGCACACATACATTCATCTATGCAAGCATACGCAAAAAATTAAAAAGAATAAATTATTTAAAAACATTTGTCCTATTATTTAGTGCCATGCCTTTCACAAAACTGAAATGTCTTTGTCATATAGTGGACATGTTAACACAGAAAGGGAAAATTGCTTGGGGTCCCACCCCTGGATAAAGAACTACAAGCAGTTATTGACTGCTGGAAGAAACATTCTTAGAAGGATTATTATTTCCCAGGGTTTGACCAATGCAGGGTGTTCAGCCATGAAGCCACATAAACACAAAACACCAAAAAATGGGTTCACTTGGTTTTGTTTATGGTTTTATGCATATATGTGTATATGTGTGCATATATGCATATATGTATTATGTATTATATATACATATATGTAACAAAAATATTCAAAGAAAAAACGCTATCATCTTCAGAGTTGGGAGAATTGTTCATAGGAGAAGTTGGAGAGGAAGAATAGGAAAGAGAGAGAGAGAGAGAGAGAGAGAGAGAGAGAGAGAGAGAGAGAGAGAGAGAGAGAGAGAGAGACTCTGGGCCAAATAAGAGATGATTGCCATTGTCTGAATAAGAAATAAAACAAAAGGCTAGGTGGTGATGGCACATGCCTTTAATCCCAGAACTCAGGAGGTAGAGGCATGTGGAGCTCTGTGAGTTCGAGGCAACCCTGGTCTACAGGAGCTAGCTACAGGACAGGCTCCAAAACTACAGTGAAAGCCTGTCTCAAAAAAACAAAAAAAGAAAAAGAAAGAAAGAAAGAAAGAAAGAAAGAAAGAAAGAAAGAAAGAAAGAAAGAAAACAAAAGATCTATAGAGAGATTTCTCAGTGGTCAAAGATAATTGCATCTGGGTACTTGTAAACAGATTGTGAGCACACATACCAATTACTTAAGTAAATGTATACATGTAAAATTTTAAAAGAAAATAACAGAAAGAGAGAATGTTCAGGATAGAATAGTAAAGCCAAAAATCAAAACCCGTTTTACAAAGGAAATAATGACAAGAACTATGGTGCTTTATCATTAATAGAACATATTTGGCTTATCATACAGAGAGCAACTGTCCCTGAATTAGTGTGACTATAATTTGTTGACAGCAGATTGAAAGAAAATTTGGAAACAGATTGCCTAGTATAGAGAGACTATAATATTAGAATCCTTTCCCCTTTCTCCTGCCTGTAGGCTGCTGCTCAGAAGCAGTGTTCTTTACTCCTATCACCAACACCAAGTGAAAGGAAACATATTTTCTCAGGAAATTCGGGATCAACCTACCCCTGGACCCAGCAATACCACTCTTGGGAATATACCCAAGAGATGCCCTATCATATGACAAAAGCATTTGTTCAACTATGTTCACAGCAGTATTATTTGTAATAGCCAGAACCTGGAAAAAACCTAGATGCCCTTCAATGCAAGAATGGATGAAGATAGTGTGGAATATATACACATTAGAGTATTACACTGCGGTAAAAAACAATGACTTCTGGAATTTTGCATGCAAATGGATGGAAATAGAAAATACTATCCTGAGTGAGGTAACCCAGACCCAAAAGATGAACATGAGATGTATTCACTCATAATTGGTTTCTAGCCATAAATAAAGGTCACGGAGTGTATACCTGGTGAACCTAAAGAAGCTAAATAAGAAGTTGAACCCAAGGAAAAACATATAATTATCCTCTTGGCTATGGGAAGTAGACAAAATTGCTGGGGAGAAAATTGGGATCTTGGGGGGTGGGGTGGCATGGGGATAAGGGAGGATGGGGAGAGAAGAGTGAGAAGGGGAGGATGAGGGGAACTTGGGGAAACGGGATGATTGGGATAAAGGAAGGTTGGATAGGGGAGCAGGAAAGCACAAATCTTAGTTAAGGGAGCCACCTTAGGGTTGGCAAGAGACTTGAACCTAGAGTGGCTCCCAGGAGCCCAAGGCGACCTCCCCAGTTAGTTCCTTGGGCAGCTGAGGATAGGGAACCTGAAATGACCCTATCCTATAGCAATACTGATGAATATCTTGCATATCACCATAGAACCTTCATCTGGTGATGGATGGAGATAGAGACAAAGACCCACACTGGAGCACTGGACTGAGCTCCCAAGGTCCCAATGAGGAGCAGAAGAAGGGAAAACATGACCAAGAATGCTAGGACCACTAGGGGTGCACCCACCCACTGAGACAGTGGGGTTGATCTATTGGGAGCTCACCAAGGCCAGCTGGACTGTGACTGAAAAAGCATGGGATAAAACCGAACTCTCTGAACATGGCGGACAATGAGGGCTGATGAGAAGCCAAGGACAATGGCACTGGGTTTTGATCCTACTTCATGTTCTGGCTTTGTGGGAGCCTAGCCAGTTTGGATGTTCACCTTCTTAGACCTGGATGGAGGGGGGAGGACCTTGGACTTTCCACTAGGCAGGGAACCCTGACTGCTCTTTGGACTGGAGAGGGAGGGGGAGAGGAGTTGGTGGAGAGGGAGAGGAGTGGGAAGAGGGGGAGGGAAATGGGAGGCTGGGAGGAGGCGGGAATGTTTTTTTTTCAATAAAAATAAATAAAAAATATTTGAAAAAAAAGAAAAAAACAAAGAACAAAACCTCACTTAATACAACTGATTATAAAGCAGTATTGTTGAACACTGAAATCTTCAATTCTCTTTTCAATTCAAAATAAAATAGTCTACTTTAAATATCAAAAAGTATATAAATAAAAGAAATAAAATTCTATAGAATGGAAAGAAATTCCCTGTAGGCTCTGGGGCTCTATCCTATATGGCCTTCTACTTGACTCTAGAAAAGTGCAGTGACAACCAAAAAAAAAAAAAAAGGTAACTTCTATACTGAGCACTGATACTGCAGGGACTCAGTGAGCTGTGGAATTGGGATTCCTTCTCAATTAACTAAGCACTGCACCCTCACTCATGGCTTTTCTGTTGCAATGATGAGGTCATCTACTTGTCTTTGTTCTCAGTCTGCTCTCTTTTCCTTATCTTTCTTCCAAACTTAATGTGGATGAAATGAACTCCCATGAAAGTAAGTTTGTTCCCATGGTAAACTAATACTTCTACTCTGACAATGGGTGGGAAGATACAACTTAACCCAGTGCAACATGGTTCTCCAATACTATTACTGGAGTTAGAATTATATCCTAAGTATATTCAAAGATTTTTTTATTTAGTTTATGTGCTTGAGTGTTTCACCTGCATGTATGTATGTGCACTGTGTATGTGGCTGGTACCCAGAGAGAATAGAAGTTGCATCAGATGTCGTAGAAGAGGAATTGCAGAGCATTGTAAGCTACCACATGGACTCTGGGAACATGATATTAGTCCAGTAATCCCTCTTAACTTCTGACCCAATCTCTCACTCTTGAATTTCGTTACATAGATTTATACATGTTAATTGTGCTGGATTTCATATTTTGCCTAAATATGTTTTGTGGAATATATAGAATCTTGAAAAATAATAATTCCATAAAATGCACTTAGTTCATGTATTATCAGTCTTAAAAAGTATTTATAAGTCATTCTGATTGCCCAACTGTTTTGTAACTGTCCATTTCTTCAAACTAAAAGAGAACTGTGTTTGTATAATTAGGATACATACTGTATCTTTCCCTCAGAAAATAACAGACCTCTCTTCTTTCCTTATCATGCTTTCCAAGTCAGTCCATGATAACTCTGCCTCCCACTGTCATTAAGCGATGCTCTGACCTATATCACCAGGTAAAATTCAGCTGCCATCAGTGAAGTATATTGTTCCTTGCTCTTTTGTGTTGTATGTTCATGGGAACATATTTCACTGGGGTAACATAGTTATGTTTCCCAAAAAGCCTTATAGACTTGATAATGTTCACTTAAGGGAGATGAATGAAAAGACTAAGGGCAGTCAGTCACTTAGTAAACTCTAGAGCATATTCTTCTGAATACAAAGTCAAGGTAGATATAAAGGATATAGTACATCCATGCTTATTATCAAATAAATAATAGATATGAGGGTTTGGTGACAGTATATGGTCAGTATGAAAATAAAGTTATATGAGAGTTGTTAGAATGGGAAACACATTAGGAAAAATGTTACAATATTTCACTAGAGAGAAAAGATGTGTCAGATATTAGAAAATATTTGGTCTTCATTCAATCACAATATGCCTCTTGAAGGACAACTCAAAGTGATTCAGATTTGGAGATAAGTCATGGAAATATAAGTCATCTGTCAAAAAATGTCTTCAGTTTTCAAGGACACAAACCAGAAACAGTAAAAATTCATTGCTGTGGAGCAAAAAGATGGGAATCAGACTTAGCTAAGAAAGCTAACAGAGCAAATCTGTGTGAAATGGCATACATCTATCAAAGGAATGCAGAAAACTTCCTGTTTGCATTTTGCTCCATAAATGTGGCCATTCCATAATACCTTATCTATGTTCAACCAACTTATCACAAACCTCTTTCTGGCTGTAAAATCTGTGCTATTTTTCCTCCTTATATTCAACTGTGTGCCATAAGCATTGGCCTGTATTTCATGGATTCCCTTAAACTGGAGTTGCAATCAGTTGTAAGCCACCTAACCTGGACATTGGGAACTGAACTCAGGTCTTCTACTAGAGCAGCAAATGACATCTCCTGAGCCCCCAGTTTCTTTTTTTTATTTTATTTATTTTATTTTTCTCCATTAACAGCTTCAACTGGGTGTGGGGCAACAGAACCATTCCCAGCGCAACAATCCCCTCCCCTCCCATATAAAGGCAGGCAGCTATCAAGTGGAGAGCACCAGTCAGAGTCAACCATGGTGTCAGATCTAAAGGAGAAGGGACTGAGATAAGGAGAGACCCTCCTCGAGTGGTGAAGCAATTTACCTCTCCTGGGAACACAGGGGTGCCTGATGATTCATAGGTCGAGTGGGGACCAGGACTTTTTAATTTCCCCTTACCCATCCTAGGGTTCCCAGGGCTCTGTCAAAGGTAGGGGATTATCCTGCCATAAGTCACCCGTCCTTGGAGCTCCTCAAATAAAAGGCATCTAGCAGGATTAAAGTAAGCAGATCACAGGGCACCCTGTCTTAGGTCATGTGGAAAGCGCCCTCATACCTGTACCATGCCATGTTGAGCCGGTTTCTACAACCTCTGTATGGTGTGCTATTCAGGCGAGGATCCACACTAACTCCCCGTCATTGGACCCCTGCGTCTATCATTAATGAAAAGACTGTGAGGAGCTCCTCAAACAAAAGATATAATGATATAATTTTGGCACCAATAACTCCATCTCCAGACAAGAAGAAAGGGCTTTTTCCCAACCCAGTATTCACCTTTTAGTCTGGCCTATGGTATGTCCTCCTTCCTAAGTGCCTACTCCACATAAAGTTATGTATGCTGCCTGCCAAAAATTAGGGCAGTGTAAAAGGGATCAAAATCTAAAATTTTTAACATATGCATTAAACCCAAACACTTTACAGCATGTGTCAAACTTTTCCCAACATCTATAAGCAGCTACAAATATCATTAGATCAATTTCAGTAGGAGTACAATGACATACATTGATGTTATCAAATACCACCAGTTCCAGTCTCTGAGCAACAGTGACAGGAACCCCCAATTTTCCCCCTTCTTAAGTGAAGAGAGGTTAATATTTTAATTAAAATGAGATCTGTGTCCCAAAGTTTAAAGCAGTCTGATGTTTAGTCTGCAACTCAGCTCCAAAGCAGACCAGAGTTCAAGCTGCAGAAGCAGTTTAGCATTTGTGCTCCAGGACAGGTGGGGGAACCTGGGTGAGGCGAGCTGGATTCAGCTACATGAAGCACATCCTGGCACTTATGTCCGCCGGGTCTCCCTGGACTCTGGAGGCAGGATGACACCCTGCAGAGTGGTGTAGTTGGTTTTGTTAGCAGGCACTCCCTTTCCTTGGGGGCAGGGAAGCCCCGACCAAGGACCTCTCCTCAATCATCTTGGA
>CADCXT010003554.1:0-20388 GCA_902806775.1 Microtus agrestis
GTTAGTACCTAGGAAGCGTTCGCCTGTGCCCATCTGTTGTAGGGTACTTCCCACTTTCTCTTCTATCAGGTTCAGTGTGTTCAGATTGATATTGAGGTCTTTGATCCATTTGGACTTGAGTTTTGTGCATGGTGATAGATATGGGTCTATTTTCATTCTTCTACAGGTTGACATCCAGTTGTGCCAGCACCAATTGTTGAAGATGCTTTCTTTCTTCCATTGTATACTTTTAGCACCTTTATCGAAAATGAGGTGTTCATACGTTTGTGGGTTAAGATCCGGGTCTTCGATACGATTCCATTGGTCGACTTCTCTGTTTTTATGCCAATACCACACTGTTTTCATTACTGAAGCTCTGTAGTAGAGTTTGAAGTCAGGGATGGTAATGCCTCCAGAAGTTCCTTTATTGTATAAGATTGTTTTGGCTGTCCTGGGTTTTTTGTTTTTCCATATAAAGTTGATTATTGTCCTCTCAAGATCAGTGAAGAATTTTGATGGGATCTTGATGGGGATTGCATTGAATCTATAGATTGCCTTTGGTAGGGTTGCCATTTTTACTATGTTGATCCTCCCAATCCAGGAGCAAGGGAGATCCTTCCATTTTCTGGTATCTTCATCAATTTCTTTCTTCAATGCCTTAAAGTTCTTGTCAAATAGATCTTTCACTTCTTTGGTTAGAGTTACCCCAAGATATTTTATGCTGTTTGTGGCTATCGTGAAAGGAGAAGCTTCTCTTATTTCCCTCTCTGCTTCCATATCCTTTGTGTATAGGAGGGCGACTGATTTTTTGGAGTTGATCTTGTACCCGGCCACATTACTAAAGGTGTTTATCAGCTGTAGGAGTTCTTTGGTGGAGTTTTTGGGGTCGCTTATGTACACTATCATATCATCTGCAAATAACGAAAGTTTAACTTCTTCCTTTCCAATTCGAATCCCCTTGATCCCCTTATGTTGTCTTATTGCTATTGCTAAAACTTCAAGCACTATGTTGAAGAGGTATGGAGAGAGTGGACAGCCTTGTCGTGTTCCTGATTTTAGCGGGATGGCTTTGAGATTCTCTCCGTTTAGTTTGATGTTAGCTGTCGGCTTGCTGTAAGTAGTTTTTATTATATTTAGGTATGACCCTTGTATCCCTAATCTCTCCAAGACTTTTATCATAAAGGGATGTTGAATTTTGTCAAAAGCTTTTTCAGCATCTAAAGAAATGATCATATGTTTTTTTTCTTTCAGTTTATTTATATGATGGATTACATTGATAGATTTTCGTATGTTGAACCAGCCTTGCATCTCTGGGATGAAGCCTACTTGATCATAATGGATAATTTTTCTAATGTGTTCTTGGATACGGTTTGCCAGTATTTTGTTGAGGATTTTTGTGTCGATGTTCATGAGTGAGATTGGCCTGTAATTCTCTTTCTTGGTTGAGTCTTTGTGTGGTTTTGGTATCAGAGTGACTGTAGCTTCATAAAAGGAATTTGGCAATGACTCTTCTGTTTCTATATTGTGAAATACATTAAGGAGTATAGGCATTAGGTCTTCTTGGAAGTTCTGGTAGAATTCCGCATTGAAACCATCTGGTCCTGGACATTTTTGGTAGTGATTGCTCTTAACCCACTCATCGGGATTTATGTTGTAGGTTTGTTCTGTTGAATTATAATCATTACTACTAAAGCAGCTGTGGACAAATTCTGGTAAGTTCTCAGAGCTGTCCTTTCCAGTCAAAAGACCACATCAAGATATCTAGAAACAAACATTGAAATTGTGCAGCATCTGGGTCCCTTGTTATGACTTACTGACATGTATTTGACTTTCATTTGGAACCAAAAATTGGAAATATACTATTAATGTTCAAAATAATTTGGAAATGTTTGGAAATGTTTGATAGTAGAAAAGCTCAGTAAAAATTCTGTACACTGAAACTACCAAGGAACTGGAGTTTTCCACTCTGACTAAACTTTAGACTCTAAAACTAACATAATGGTCCCCAGCATTGTGTTGAGGTGTTGGGTGACTCACCCTGCCTGATACTCATGTTTATATTTTGTATTTTTTTTCATTTAGAAATAATTTTGGACTTAGAGAAAAGTTTCAATGCAGTACTCAGGAAGTAGAGACATAAGGACCAGAAATTTAAGGCCATTCTTGGCTACACAATGAGTTCAACGTTATCCTGGGATCCATGAGACCATGTCACAAAATCTAAAATAATTTGAGTTGGAAGAACAGTCCAGAGATGAATGGACAAAAGAGAGAAATTCTAGCCTTTTTATTATGATCCCCCAAAGCCACATTACAAACAGGCATAAAATCTAACAGTATTTTGCCTGTTTGTAATGTGACGCCTTTTCCACCTGGCTTCTTACACTTAGAAATGTACAGTTAACAACTTTGCATGTCACAAAAGGAAACAATGATCCATTCTGCTTATTGCCCTTTATGAATGTACTACAGGATTTTAATCTATCCATCAGCAGAAGGGCATCTGGGTTGCTTTCAAGGTTTTGACGATTATGAATAACGTTTCTACAAACATTTTCCCAGAAATTTTATATGGAACTTTCAGTTTGCTTTGGTGAAATCCTGACTGTGAGACCGCCAGGTCATATAGGAAATATGTCAAGTAGATTTTAAAATGATATCATAATTCTTCATTATTGTCTTCCACATTGCTTTACTCAGGTATTAAAGCAAAGGTGTATTGCAACGTCCTACGGAGTGGCCTATAACTTATTTCAGCTTTATTATTTAAAGGATACCAAATATCTGAAATTGAGCCCAAAGAATGTTGCCATGAAATATTATTAATAAGCCATACTGTCCTGTTATATATACACAAATCTGGCCCAACATATTGAGATGTTTTGTAACTTGCCATATGAACGACCAAGGGCACAGGAACAAATGGGGCAAGGACAAGAAAATCAGGGTTATCATCCATGAGAGCAGGTACAGGAGCAGCCAGAGTCTAAGATGTCAACAAGGGATGGATGTACGGCATCCCTGTATCTTTTTACAATACCTCTGTTGGTTTTGTGCAGGTGGTGACTATTATTAATGACCTGGGAGCGCATCCCTTTAATTTCTTTCGAAATGGAAACTTTGTGTATCCACGAATTGAGACCCATAGGTAAGAAACAGGTGGACTTTGGAAAAGGGTAGAGTCCACTGCTCTTTCCCGTGTTCCTGCCTATATAGTACCTATCTCAGTATCTATGAATGAAATGGAGGGTCTTACCACAGACAGACTAGATAAGAGAGCCAAAAAGCCAGTGATTTCACAGCAAAACCTTCAAATAATTTCACTTCATTGCTCAAGTCCAGACTCTCAGCACAGGGTGTTTGTAGAGATGTCTTTTGTGTCCACATCTGAGTAACTTCTGAATTCTATGTCCCTTCTTCAACTTCTTTGGAATGAAGGCATTGACCATGAAAACCATGGAAGAAAATGTAAGATGTTTGTTACATACTGTGAACAGGCAACAGCAAGGCTGACCATGGATCTTATAGCATGAAGGCATGGTCACATTCTAGCCCAATAATAATGTCTCTCACTTCAAACACAAGAAAGAATCGATTCTTCCTAGCATGTAATTAAGGTCCAATAAGTGCTTTTAAATGAATGTTGTCTTACTGAAGCAGAGTCTCTAAAAGCTATGTGGATTTCCATCTGCCTTTACATGTGGTGACTAACATGTGAAGTGGGCAAATGTTATGTTTTGTAAAGCTTCTCGTCATCAGAGCCTACCTTAAGAAGGATTAGAGTACAGATTCTGAGTCTTTGATGAGGTTTTGCAATTTATGTCATTCTCTGAATTGCCCAAGCTTTTGATTGTGGAAAGAGCCAGGACTTGATGTCAGGAAATGTGCCTTTCAGGTATTACTGAGTCCCCAGCTCCCTGGGGTGGTCACATTTAGCCAGATGGAATAGCATATACAAGGCCACAGAGAGCAGAATCATGGTGGAACTATTTATGTAGGACCAAAGAAACCAGGTGAAACAAGTGAATTGGCTGTAATTTAGCTCAGCATCTATGTTTATTTTACCTTGGAAAGTTCTCTTTTTAATAATAAATGTCATTTTAATTCATTTAAATAATTTAAAACATGTTTTGTCATGTATGGTCAGGTCTAACTGTATGTGTTCAACAATGGTCAAGTAGCCCACATCTACAGATTAGATATATAGAACTTTTATGAACAGGTGTTAAAAGGAAGTTACAGAAATGTCACCTCAGGAGCTCCAGCTAAGAGCTGCAGAAGCAGGGAGGTGGCTCAGCGGTGATGAACAGTTGGACCAGGGTTCAGTTCTCAGCATCCACATAGTGGTTCACAACCATGACTGCAGTTCCAGGAAACCCAACAACCCTCTTCTGCCCTCTGAGGGCACGAGGTTGCATGTGGTGCACTTAGATGTATACAGGCAACACCTTCACACATAAAACAAAATAAATAAATCTAAAAAAGTAAAATAACATTTAAAAATGAAAAAAATAGCAGAGATGTCCATACATGGTGGCTCACAATTTTAAATACCAGAATTCAGAAAGTAGAAGCAGCCAGATGTCTGTGAGTTTGAGGACATCCTGATCTACATTGCAGGTTTCAAACCAGCAAGCCTAGACAGCCTCCAGAAAGAGGTGGGGAATGAATAGCAGAAACTAGGTGTGGTGACACAATGCTGTCATCCCAGCTCTGCAGGCAGTGGGGCAGAAGTTCAAGGTCATTTCTGAGCCACATTTTGGCAAGTTCTTATACTGAAAACAAATGTGCACCAAACCCCTAATGAAGACCAGAAAAATTTCCCATGAGCCATCATTCTTTGATTTATGTCACTGCTCCAAATTTCTTCTCTTATAGATTCTGGGATGATCATGTCGATCATAACTCTCCAGTCCTCCATGGCTCATCAACAAGGTCATATCAAACAACACTAGTGCCATATCAACCAGGAGCAGCAGTGACAAATCAGCCAGTGACAGGAACACATCAACCATCTGCAATGACACAGTACCCTCCACCAAGGTCACATGTAAGTGATCCCCAATCATTTGGAAGTCTTGATTCAAGCATCCGTGGCCTGGGGACCTCAGAAAATTTCATGCAGCTAAGGAATAATGCCATGGGCCACACTGCAGAGCATCATCATTTAGTAAAGGACAGTAACCCTTTTCTGCATGGCCAAGAAAACAAACATGCTAGAGATATCCTCTAGCTTCCTCCTTTTGAACCAGGAGGGATTCTGGGCCTCTTCTTCCAGAGGCAGCCGGAAGAAAGAATGGGACATTCCTCATGCCTTTCTCAGGTCTCTGTCTCCTGCTAGCACCCTGTAAGCCCCTACTGCAGAGACATTTGTCAACTGCTTGCTAGCTTGAAATAAAGGGATAGTCCTATCACCACAAAATGGGTCAAATAATGATACCAAAATATTTAACATTTCCACCCTCCTCCTAATTTTTTTTTAGCTTTCCACTTCTGACTACACAAGAGAGGGCAGGCCACACTTCGTGCCTCCTGGCCAAGAAAATCCCCGCTATTTTCATCCTGAAGAGGACATCGATCCTCATCCATGATGGGAAGATGAGGCAGAAGACAGACCACCATGGTCTGGGTGGGAAAGGGACACACAAAGTGGGCAGAGTCCATTTAGGGGGGAGGGTGGATTAATCATTTTTCTCTACTCACAAATTGAGTTTGTAGTTATTTTAAAGCATAATCACTTTGCTAGGAATGATGCTGCAGAAGCAAACTGGCACATCCAACTTCAGGTGTGATAACAAGTATTCACTGGTCCCTGCTTGCCCCACACTATTTCATGTGGCAAGCAGATTTTATGAGCAAAATTTCAGGGGACTTTTCTTTCCAAAATAATGATAAAAAATACTACTACAGATTGCGATATAGAAAAAAACTATTCCATCATGCCCTTACTCTGGATTCTGGGGCCTTAATCTTGATATATTTCCACCTCTCTTCTGTAGCCCTACAACCCTGTTACATTGGGTATGTTAAATGGGTATCCAATTGTGAGAAATTAATATCTGTACAAAATAAGGTACATCTTTCTTTAATAAACACTGTGCTTTAAGTCTGTGTCTGTGTGGTTGATTTTGAGATCCTATGAATGTTAACTGGCTTGGTGAACCCATGCCTATTGCCTAAAGTTCTAGACCTAAGTATTTCATACAGTGCCTGTTCCTAGCATATCAGCACATTTGCCAAACTTACAGGGGTCAGTGGCTGCTACCCTCCTGTGTGGCTATGAAAATAGGCTCTTCTCTTCTGTCCACAGCCTTTTCTTTGTTTGGTCTTCCATTGTGTGTGTGTGTGTGTGTGTGTGTGTGTGTGTGTGTTGTCTCCATATTACTTTTTAAGACAGGGTCTACCATTAAAGCTGGAGCCTACAATTAGACTAGACTGGCTAGGCACTGTGCACCAGGGCTCATCTCCCCAGCCCTGCAGCCCAAAAGGTGATTTTGCTGATTGTTCTAGCACCAAGGAGACCATATCCCCCACTGGCTTCACGGTGGTGGAAGTGGGTGGGGCCGGGACATGGGTAGATCTGTCAGAAATAATCCCATGTCTTTTGGAAGGCAATGAACTGTTATTGTAAGAAAGCAAAGGACAACCAAGAATGCTATGGCATTCCTTAGGCAACATGATTTATACCAGTGTTATAAAAGGAATGCTTATGTGCTCTCTAAGTTCATCAGAAGCCACATCTTCCTATGTGATAAATTTGAAGATGGTGTCTTCCAGAGGTAATTCTGGTCCTGAGGACAGCAGGAGGATTGACTTTTGATAGCTACTCAATGGCCCTGGTGTCAGTGTGACTTTGGAGTTTACTCAGCATCTTTCTAGACAGCATTCTCAGTTCTCACAATCATAGATAAAGGTTAGCATTTGTAAAGTCATTGTAGTTCTTTGGTATTCAGCTGGAGAATAAAATGTTGGTGAACAGAACACTTTCTACACATAGCATAGGACTCCTGAATGAAGGACTAAGATTGAGCAAGGTTTACGAAGAGACATGGGAAGCCCTAGAGCCTGGAGACCACCTGTGAGGTTGATTGCTTGACATCACTGTTTAGGGTGTGGCTATTCTTGATGTCAGCCTCCTTGAGGAGGCCTGGAATGGCTGAACACAGTTGCCCTTATATTGTTAGGTAGTTGGGTACTGCTGACATGTCAGAGTTTCCTGGTTTGACTGTTTCCCTCACTCCAGATGCTCAGACCATACCAGTTGAGGGGATGTAGAAGCACAGACGAGTTCTCTGGAGCTTGGGAGCTCAAGATTCAACAGCTGGAGCTGGCCTGATATGGTGATCCAGGAGACTTTGCCTCACACTCACCACAGGAATGGCTACAAAACCCTCTAGATTGGAGAGACTGAAAAGGAAGCCCCAGGCCCTAGCCTTCCTGCACTGCCCCCAACACAGTAGTCAGTAGCCCCAAGATTCAAAGCAGGCACCTGCAATCCCCTCTTATGTGCTTTTCTGCTTTTACCAACAATACCAATAAGGTGGCCCGAAGACAAAGCATCTTACTATAACCCTGTGAGTCCTGGGGTGGTAGTGTCAGATTGAATTTATCTTCTTAGCATGATACCCAGTTCAAGTCACCTATCTGGAAAAACATAGGAGTTGCATTTGTGTGTGACTTGTGGAGGTGAAAGGATGAAGCACACCAGCAATTCTAGGTAGTCACTGTATCCACACCTGCTCACTCCGATGGAGACAGGACAAGGCATGGCCTGTATATAATGCAACATTCCACTTACAGGCTTATAACTGCATTTCAGGAGTTTTCTGTGGTATCAGCATCAAACATTTATAAACATTCCTATTTCCAAATGCATTTCATAATAAAGTAACAGGGCTCAGTTAAGGACACCACAAATAGATAAAGGGGGCTAAAAGTCTGAGGGTAAAGATCTGAGTGGTAAGAAATATACTCACAACAGGTATCATCTGTCCATAATTCTATATTCTCTCTTCCATCCATCATTTTTCATTGTTCCACTCATTACTCGCTCTCCTTGTTCTTCATTGTTCTTCGTTCTCCTCGTTCTTCCATGACCTACCCATTACAAACGTTCCCAGTCATATATATTCTTAAAACCAGCAATTCCCCAGCCCTAGCAGGTTCTGGGGACAGAATTCTTTTGCCCCATAGGAAACCATATAAGGGTTTTAACACACACACACACACACACACACACACACAGAGAGAGAGAGAGAGAGAGAGAGAGAGAGAGAGAGAGAGAGAGAGAGAGAGAGAGAGAGAGATCTGTGCGTCCGTGGGAGTGGCTAGTACTTGTCCATGAACTCCTTGGTGGAGAAAGTTGGAAGAAAGGAATTAAATCATCAGGGAGGGGAAGGTTAGCGTGATACTCTACATTTTTAGGTGGTTAGACAGATTTAGTTTAAGTAAAATTATGATTAGGGCATGGATTGTTTAAACCAGTGCACCTCTTCTTTTCTCCCAGCGTGCATTGAGGATACCAGGCAACCTATGTAAACAGTCAGGGAGAAACTCATGGCTCTTGATCACATAGCACAGACATAAGATGCTTTAGGATTTTTTTATTGGCCTTGGTCTGGAAATTTGCTTTAGGTAGTAGAAACAAAGAAGGGACCTAGGCCTCTAAATTCTCAGTTCTGGGCTATGCTGTTATTGGCTGTTCTGGTCGTAGGGTAAAACCAGAACTGCAGCTTGGGCAGGTAGTAATTCTATGTCCTTGAGGACCTCTGAATATCTTAGATTGGATGTTCGATGCCTGAATCATAAGAAATGACCAAATGCCTGCTGATGAAGATAATTGCAGGAAGGCAGATGTCTGAATTTATCTAGGGGAGAGGAACAGAGGACTCGTCTGAACTAGAGAATTAATTCCCAAATATGTAACAGAAAGGGAGTTAGCTACAGCAAAAGTCTACAGCAAAGAACAGTCACTTTATTCTTAAAGCAATAATGCCAAAAGCCTTGCCTTTGGTTTAGCTTTTACCAGATCCCTTGGTTCTGATAAGTCACTCATAAAAAGATGACTGAGCAATTACTGTATAATGTTGTGGCTTGTAACAATAAAGAAGGGAGTCTGTTATTAAAACTACCAACCTCACTCCATAGCCTTCCTCAAGTCTTCCCACCACACAATACAGCATTGGCTAATAGCCAAGGCTATGAAATGAGCAATTTTTTGAAGTGAATCTTGACAACGAAAGGGTAGATTCTAGCATCTGAGCACTGTTCACCCTGCCTGAGCTGTGCACATGTCCCCCAGCCTTTATTCTTCCACTTACTGTACTCTCACACTATCTGAAGACCTGCTTCTGATCCTTTAGTGCAGTCCAAGGGAAATTTTACTTCCTCTACCTGCTGTAATTCTACACTATTGGATGTATGCCTGTGCTGAGCATTTGCACACGAGATACTGATATCCCTCACCTCAGGCTCTTTGGCACTTGACTTCTGGGTAACTGATTCATTGATGTAGTCCTCTTGCCTCTCATAGGCTGTTCGTGTTCCAGTGAATGGCCCTACACCCATGCACATACTGGCTGTGCTAAAAAGACTCTGGCTTTAAAATGAGTACATGAAATTGGTGGGAAATGCTGGTGGGGAGGGAAATGTGGGGTGTTTGAGAGGAGGAATTGGGGGAGATTGATCAAAATTTATATTATTCATTTTCAAACATCAAATTAAAAAATAACTCAGGTTCACAGCTAGTGTTGGATTAAATATGGGACAGGCGATGTTAAATGATTTGGCTTTTCAGCATTACTGGGTAAGCAAGGAACTGCTGCATGGTCTTTTATTCTCCAGTGCATTCGAAGTACTTCTTATGGGTCCTATGCTTTATTTTCCTCTTTAGTTGTGTCTTTCTTCCCATCATACATTCTGCTTCAGCTTCGATAAACCATTGGGTTTAATACAAAAATTCTGCACCTTTTGCCTTCATGCACTGCCAGTATTTCTAAACTCCATGAGGTTCTTCCCTCCTGTCTCTGCATCTCCGAGCCTTGTCCAAAATGCAGAACTCAGGTGGACAGAGCATCCCTAATTATTGAGCACCTGCTGTATGTGCATCATTGCCTCTACTAAACTGCTTCACAATGGGTAGTTGTTGGATCAGATCTAGATGTGCCCTTCACTCCCATAACTCAGGGCCTTGCAGAACTTGACTGGCTTTCCACAATGTTAAAGATAAACGTCTTCGTGAATTCTATATATAGAGAACACCAGGAAAACAGTTCACAAAGAAAATCAGTTGCTTGGGACAAGAATAAGGGGGAAATCAAGACTAGTTGGAACCACTGCACAGAAGCTGAGAGGATCTGTCAAGAAAGTGGAATCCATCTGGCTCAAGTGTAATTAGCCAGTAAATGGTCAGCCCTTCCTCAGGCTTCCTCCTCCATCAGAGTTCTGGCTCCTTCGATAGCTATAGGCTGAATAAACCAGGGAGGTAATTGGTAGATGAGGCAACTCAAAACACTACCAACAATTTGGTGTCTCCAGTTAGCTTCTCGAAATTTTTCCATGGCATAGACACTGCAGAGATGGGGGTGGTGAATGGGCGATAGATTGACAATGACAGCTAAATGTCAAGATGCCTGAAACTTGTGGAGCCATGAATATTTCCTGCCCAGATGGAGGCCATCAATGGCTAATTAACAACATAGTCACCTTGTTGATAAAACAAAACCCACAATCCTACAGAATCAAAACATGTCAAATGCACAGAGGCAAAGTTCCGCAGACAGGACAGACAAGTTGCAGTATTTAGAATAGCAAATTCAAGTGTTTGTGTAATCCAAGTTCTAGCCTGCATGGCAGGTAGGTGGGTGTGGAGCTGGAAATAGGACTGGAAGTGAGGCAGGGCTTCAGCAAGGAAATGGGTTCTAGGTTTTAGAGTGAGAACTGATTCAATGGGATGATGTAAAGCTGAGTCTTTGGGCACGTGGTCTGTGATGGAAGTCTGTGAGGGGTACTTGTGAACAGTAAATTCACCAAGAAAGGCGACATGGTTTCCTGGATAGGTGCTGCTCTTCTGTCCCACATTTCTCACCTGCCAATGACCAATGTCCACCAAGGTCCATCTGGGACTTGGTGGAGGACCAAGGGAGTACTTTGAATTTTCACCTGGACCAACATGGATCCTTTTGTTTACTCATGGGATTTCCAGGAGTGAGGAATTCACAGTTTCTTGACAGCAGGGTATTCGTCTGTATTCCAAAGCTCTCCAGAATTTTGGAAACAAGGAGCAAATTATTCCTCTCTAAGTCAGCCTATAGCCTCCTCCTGAGTACTTATGAAGGCACAGAGCAGGCACTGAGCCTATGCAAGAATGAGCATCTCAGAAGAACAGCCCCTCCTAAGTGGTTGCACTTATGCTCTATTTTCTTGGTCCAGTTGTGTTTTCTTTCTTGGCTCCCTCTTCTAATTACTGTACTTTCTTCTCAAGGGAGCAGCCCTCCCTAGCCCCTCAGCCACCAGGACAATACTCTTTCCTTTCGTCTTAAAAACAGATATTTGCATTGCAATTCACATCAGTAGAAAAATTAAAATTATGAAGTAACAGCTAATTAATTCTATGTTTGCGGTCACCACAACATGAGGAAAGGGTTGCAGCATTAGGAAGGTTGGGAACCACTGATTAAGAACATTCCGGTTTGTCTTCTCTCCTTACATGCACAAAGGAATAGGTCAAGAGTAAATGAATGAGAAGATAAAGTCAAGAATGAGGAGTAGAGTTCACATTGTCTCATTTACCCATGTTCATCTTATGCCTGGCAATGAGACATTAGGGAAGAATTACTAAATAATGGCTCCTCCCTTTGGCAAAAACACTTTTGGAAGACTCTACCCATTTGGTTATAGGAGTGCCTGGGGTCTGGGCCAGATCTTGATGCTACATATCATGGTCCCAGGCTCAGGGAAAAGGTCTGATTTATTTTAAGGCCAGCATATAAATTAGGTTTCTTCCTCACTCCAGCTTCCCATAGCTTGTGTTGTTCAAAAAAAAAAAAAAAACCTCAGTGTCTGTTTTCTGTCATTGCTTTAGTCCTGCCCCATACCCATACGTGGACCAGGAGCTAAGGATAGGTATAAATGAAGAAGGTTCTTATTTCGTGAAACTCATAGTTTCTTTTCTTCTTGCCTACAACATCCTACCTTACCCCACGCCACCACACCATACATCGTCCATTGTGTGGTGTTAGCAGTGGCTCCAGCTTAGTAGGCACCTCCATGCACCTTGAAGTTCGAAGGATGTTCAAACAGGCAGCAGGGCCAGAGATGCTCTGGACACAAGAGCCCCAAGCCAGATGGGGTACGGCCATTTCTTGTCATCTTTTGCCCCCTAGTGTACAGTTGCGGTATTGCAAATCTTCAGTGGCCTCTCGGGACCTCTTCAGTAACATTTCCCAGAAGTTCTGTTCTCACAACTTTTTCAGACATTCTGTTCTCTTACCACAGTCACTCATTTGCCCTCCTCGCTTGTGCTCCAGTTGATCAAAAAGAAAGTAGGTAACGCTGCATTAACCCACCCTTCTTCTCTCAGAGTCTCCATGCAATGAAAAAGAATCACAAAATTTGATGAACAAATTGCGTACCCTATAGGCTCACAACCTCCAGCAGTCTCGCGTAGGCACTCTCTCCTACTCAGGATGTTTATATTTTGTATCATTTTAGTCCCATGCCTACACTGCCAGTTTGCTTTCTCCTTAAGGTCCTCGGGACTTCCCTTCTTCATATTCAATTAAAAATCAGAAGAATGGAACATAAATTGCTTCAGAATCTCTTCAGTGGGGCTTCTTTACCTTCCTCTGTACCTAACCTTTCCTCATGCTAAACTAGAAGTTTCTTTCCTAACAGTGATACTGTTCTCTATGTTCTGGATTGGATCTATAATTCTCTCTGCAGCATCATGAAATCCTTTCTGCTTTGCCAGTCCCATCACCATGCCAACATGGTGTCCATATCCCTCACATTAAAACACATTATTCCTTGACTTCTGTGTGTTTCCCTCTAGCAAGCACCACAGTTTTCTGTTTCATTTCTAAGCCCTCGTCTTCATTCCCTTATTTCTCCCATCCCAGAATACTCCTTAACATGAATGTGCTGCCTTGGAGCCCACCACTTCATGGAAGTAGCTCTTATCAAAGGGATTGAAAATTAGCAGGTTGACAAGTCTCCCTCTCACCCCCGTGTTCTGTGGCTATTGGTAGTGGTGATTCATCTTCCAACCATTCCCTTCTCTAGGTTATTCACGGAGAGGAGCAGTCATCAAGGAAGAGTAACACTTTGCTTCCCCTCACTTGTGTCTCACTTGCTGACTCTTCCTCTCAATATTGAAGGGTGTAGGTCAAGAAACTTAGATTTATCTATATCCTTTACATCCTAGGTGAGCTCATGCACAGACATACACATGCATGCACGCACACACACACAGTTGCATGCATACACATGCCTCCTTATTTAATAAAGGCGAATACTTGTAACTACTTACATTTTATCCTAAAATAGAAATGCCTAGGTATCCTCTCACTTCTAATTCTCATGGAAGCAAACTTCAACATCTGCTATTATCCTGCATCTTTCAGTGGATAGAGCCTCCATCATTCCAGTTATATTGGCTAGAAATGTGGTGTGGTGGTGTTTATAGCATCTTCGCAATATTCCTGTATAAAATACAGTATGTGGGAATTTGGCATTTTAAAATCAGGCCACTATAGAAGGAGATCGCTTTGTCATTTCCTGGTTGTCCAGACCCAAATAATCACAAAGAAACTGTATTAATTACAACACTGTTTGGCCAAAAACTTAGGTGTATTTCTTGCTAGTTCTTACATCTTGAATTAATCAATTTGTATTAATCTGTGTATTGCCATGAGGCTATGACTTACTGGACAAGGTTTTGTTCTGGCATCTTTCTCCTCTGACAGCTACAAGGTGTCTTTTTGACTCTGCATACTCTCTCTCTCTGTCTCTGTTTGGATTTCCCACCTGGTTTTGCTCTGCTAAGGTATTGGCCAAAACAGCTGTATTCATTAACCAATGATAATAAATAATAAAACATATTCACAGCATACAAAGGTGAATCCCACATCAGGCCACTGTATCTCTAGGGCTTTCCTCTATTCACTGTGTAATAGGGTCAGATTCATGAAATCATGGACAGTAGTTGCTATAGAGTCAGTATGGTGTTGCTGTACTCAAAGTTTCATTTTGTTGAAATTTATTCCTCATTATGAAGTATGAAGGATGGAAGTCTAATCTGAATATGATGTTTAGGTGAAGTGACTTTGTGAGGTGATAGAATTAGATAAACTCATCAGGGTTCAAACTGTTCATGAATATTATGATTGTATAAGGAAGACACACAGTGTGAACATGGTCAAATGTGACCACTCCCCACCTCTTACCAATTCATCCCTTCACTTCCTTGAGACTCTGACAGCAAGGACAACATTCATTTCCTCCCTTTGCAGCAAAAAATGTGACCTAAATCAGACTGTTTGCTTTGTAACTTATGCACGTGGTGGTATTTTGTTACCAGCAACAGAAAACGAAGCAAGTTTAGTTTCTATCACCCATGTTGAACGGTTCACAGCTGCCTGCAGCTCCAGCCCCAGGGAATCTGATACTCTTCTCCAGTCCATACTCACATCTGTATGCATACACACACACACACACACACACACACACACACACACGAGAGAGAGAGAGAGAGAGAGAGAGAGAGAGAGAGAGAGAGAGAGACTTATACATAAATGATATAAATCTTACAAGGCATTTGTATGTGCATGCATTTGCATTTGTGTGCACATGAGTGTGATATCTTATCCTATGTTCCTGAAATATTGCTATACAGTACCAACATTGATCTATCTTTCCATTTCTATGTTCCAGTGCCTCTTTCTGTCACCATTCCTATTGCTTTGTCAGGTAGAATGGTCAATGAAAATATGATGGACAAGTGGATCATTTTCATTTTGCACAGAAAATTATGAGATTTTTTCTCACAATATTCAGAATAACACATAAATCAAGACTTATGAATTATGTTTTGGAGAGTTGGGAAATATGGAGGAGGAGCAAAGTGGGTTTTTGTATTTTAATTAATTTTCTAAAACATATATTTTTGTGAGGGACACTACGGGGGTGAGGTATGGATATGGAGGTACTGGGAAAGAAGAGAGATTGGGATGCATGATATAAAATTCTCAAATAGTCTGATGTTTAGTCTGCAACTCAGCTCCAAAGCAGACCAGAGTTCAAGCTGCAGAAGCAGTTTAGCATTTGTGCTCCAGGACAGGTGGGGGAACCTGGGTGAGGCGAGTTGGATTCAGCTACATGAAGCATATCCTGGCACTTATGTCCGCCGGGTCTCCCTGGAATCTGGAGGCAGGATGACACCCTGCAGAGTGGTGTAGCTGGTTTTGTTAGCAGGCACTTCTTTCCTTGGGGGCAGGGAAGACCGGACCAAGGACCTCTCCTCAATCATCTCTGGAAGTCTGGAACTCCTCTGTGTCTGCAGCCTCGACATCACGTCCAGAATTTATTTTCTTTCTGTGAAAAAAGCACAAACACATCCTCGACCCCAAATATATATACAGGTCGGGTTTTTTCATAATGCATTGCAAGGGCTTTTTCACCTTGTCTTATCAAAGGTAAGCTTGGTGTCATCAAGCCAGATCCGTTTGCATCAGGATCTGCTGGCAACTTTTATGAGTTGCTTTGAAGGAGCCTTGTTATGCTCCATAATTTTTATTACTGTTAGCCATATATGCAGTTCCTCCATTGGAAGAGTCATTTGTAAAATTTCGCCCACAGAACTCATTTTAATTAAAATATTAACCCTCTTCAATTAAGAAGGGGGAAAGTTGGGGGTTCCTGTCACTGTTGCTCAGAGACTGGAACTGGTGGTATTTGATAACATCAATGTTTGTCATTGTACTCCTACTGAAATTGTTCTAATGATATTTGTAACTGCTTATAGATGTTGGGAAAAGTTTGACACATGCTGTAAAGTGTTTGGGTTTAATGCATATGTTAAAAATTTTAGATTTTGTTCCCTTTTACACTGCCCTAATTTTTGGCAGGCAGCACACGTAACTTTATGTGGAGTAGGCACTTAGGAAGGAGGACATACCATAGGCCAGACTAAAAGGTGAATACTGGGTTGGGAAAAAGCCCTTTCTTCTTGTCTGGAGATGGAGTTATTGTTGCAAAAATTATATCATTATATCTTTTGTTTAAGGAGCTCCTCACAGTCTTTTCAATAATGATAGACGCAGGGGCCCAATGACGGGAGTTAGTGTGGATCCTCGCCTGAATAGCACACCATAGAGAGGTTGTAGAAACCGGCTCAACATGGCATGGTACAGGTATGAGTGTGCTCTCCACATGACCTAAGACAGGGTGCCCTGTGATCTGCTTACTTTAATCCTGCTAGATGCCTTTTATTTGAGGAGCTCCAAGGACGGGCGACTTAAGGCAAGATAATCCCCCAACCTAAGGCAGGGCCTGGGAACCCTAGGAAGGGTAAGGGAAAAAAAAGGCCTGGTCCCCACTCGACCTAAGAGTCATCGGGCACCCCTCTGTTCCCAGGAGAGATGGATTGCTTCACTACACGGGAGGAGGGTCTCTCCTTGTCTCAGTCCCTTCTCCTTTGCTCTGACACCATGGTTGCCTCTGACTGGTGCTCTACACGTGATAGCTGCCTGCCTTTGTATGGGAGTGGGGAGGGGATCTGTTGGGAGCTGTTTCCCCCTAGAGATCATTGCAGGAACCATCGCCCTGGGGAGACTGTGGGGAACCCCACACCCATGGTTGTACTGGGAATGGTTCTGTTGCCCCACACCCAGTAGAAGCTGTTAATGGAGAAAAATAAAATAAATAAATAAAAAATTAAAAAAAAATTAAAAAAAATAAAAATAAAATCCTGGTTGGGTAGCTTGTAAACAAAGCGCCTACCTGCGAGTTGCAGGCAGGCTACTGAGGACAAAGGAATTCGCGCCCGCCCCGCTGCCCTCCGGATACTGCCCCAGTGCCCAGACAGGCTGAGCTGGGTGATGTTATTTGCCCAGAGATGGCAGGGAGAGAGAAGTGAGGGAGGGTTCTGGGTACACGCTGGGTGAGGAATGAAGAGAGAGGCGGTATGCTGGTGTACAGGCCCTGCAGGAGATAGTTCCTTGACCCAGGCTGCGGCCGCGGGTCAGAAACTCACTCACCCCGAGAAGGTTATTCTGGTGCCGAGATCAGCACTCCTTGCTGGTTGGGTAGCTTGTCTCATTCAAATAATATTAAAACTGTTCAAGTTGAAAACAATTGCTTTCTTTTCTGTTTGCCCAGAGATCTGACTGATTGCAACTTGGAAAGAAGAAGGCCGTGCTGGACAGAGACTTCCCTACTGCTTTGGGTGGGGTAGCTGACTGAACGTGGGTGGGTCGACCAGTTTCCATGTTTTGTCTTTTATGGATTTAATGGACGTGTCTCATTTTTTTCATGACTTCTTGTGTATTTCTTTGCTTCCTTACTTATCTATTTACTTACTTCTTTAAAAAATGACCCACCTAGTTATTTACTTACTTTTTCGTACATTCCTTACTTTACTTCCTTATCTTCTTTCAAATATCTGTTTATCTGCTGATTTACTTACTTATTGAATATTCCAATTATTACTTATTTTTATTCATTTATTCGTTCTTTGTCTATTTTTATGTAGGTATTTATGTATTTTCTTAATTTTTTTTACTTTTTAAAATGTTTTTCTTACTTTGGATACGTGGATCATTTATTTCCTTCCTTCCTTCCTTCCTTCCTTCCTTCCTTCCTTCCTTCCTTCCTTCTTTCTTTAAGTCTCCTGACTGTCACTGGCTATCTCAATGTTTCTGGGTGAGTGTCAGCAAAGGAGCTCCTGAAATAGAATTTGATGAAGGGATAGATAGATAGATAGATTTAGATAGATAGATAGATAGATAGATAGATGGGATGCGCACACGCTGGCACACACACACAGTCACACATATGCATGCACATGCATGACATGTACCGATGGGGGGGTTCCAATGTTTTCAGAGGAAGGTGCTCACTGGTAATAATAAATGTGCTGATAAATAAGGCTGGAAATAGCTGAATCATTAAAAGTCTTCAAATAAATAAAAAACAATTCCATTTCTCTCTCTCTCACCATATACCAGCACATCTGAACTGATTGCATCATACAAAAGAAGAAAAAACACATAAGGAAGATAACCCTGCTGGACAGGATCTGATCTGAGATGAGCATAAATTCATTGAATGGCTGCCAACAGAATTTCACTGAGAAGAGATTCCACATTTTATGCTGTACAGTTATTTAGTTAGTTAGTTACTTAGTTAGTTAGTGAGTTGGTTAGATTAAAAGGGGCCTCCTGTGAACTGGGGTGGGGTGTGGCTTCTCAGATCACGTCAGGTCAGGGAGGGGCTGAGGAGATTCCCATTGGCCTTGACAATAGGAACCAGTCAGATGTTAATGTCAGGGCCTGAGAGTTCCTCAAAGGGAATGAATGGAGACCCTTGCTCACCGAAAAAACGCCTGACTTAGGAACAGGACTTGTGGAAAGCAGTCACTTGAAACTGTGGTTTCACATCTTTCCAGAAAGCTCCCTCTCAGAAGCGAAAGTCACCGTGATATCTTATTCTTTGCCCAAGGATACCCTACCATTCTGATGATTCTTACTGAATTAACTCTTCTACTGCATATAAATAAATAATAGAAGACTTAGTTCAGTAAGTCTTCTACTTACTGAATTAACTAAGAGTGAGTAAGTAAGTAAGCAAATATGTGGATGGATGAACAAACAAATAAATACAAAGTTCGCTGACTTTTGGTTTCATAATGAATCTCTCTCTCTCTCTCTCTCTCTCTCCACACACACACACACACACACACACACAAACAAAAACTAAATATACAATAAAAGGAAGCATAACACGTTAAATCAGGGGACAGAGTGAACTCTGAAAGTTTTCCAGGCAGGGCTATATAGAGAGATGTTCCATGTCGGGCTGCAGAGATAGTTTAGGTTGATTTCCCAGCATCTACATGGCAGCTCACAGCTGTCTGTAATCAAGGAGCATGAGAGCCATGGCAAAATCACAAATGCACATAAGATAAAAATAAATAAATTTTTTAAAGGAAGAGATTGGGGGAGAGAGATAGAATAAAAGAACAAACTGAGAAACATGGAAAGATATTGCTGTCTGGCTGGCTGATTGGCTGGCTTCCTGGATTGCTTTCCGTTCCCTGACAGAAATAAGCACATTATGGAGGAACCACAAAGTTGTTACACTGTGTCGGTGTAATGAGGAGAGATTGTGTGTGAGTGTGTCCTGTCAGAACAAAGTTAGTCCCATAGTTGATGAAATTCATTATCCCCAAACTTCAGCAGAAAATATCCCAAGCTTGCAAATGTGTGGTCAGCATTTGACAGGTTGGGTTGTAGATGCTGAGAACTGGGGTTCACCCAGGGGAGCCCTCATGCAAGAGCAGACATTCATTCCCATGAAGAGTGATGGAGGGAAGGATCATTCATTCCTATACTCAAGTTTAAGGAAAGATGAATGGCTATGGAGAGAACACTCACAGATATGAAAAATCTTTTTCTAAAAATCAAATTTCTCAATGAGTATGCAACTGCTGTGGTGCTTCTCCTAGATAGAGCAACACACACACACACACACACACACACACACACACACAAACAGATTTCTTGATCTAGAGCCACAGGAAGCAGACACGGCCAACTTGAGTCACAATATTCATCAGAGAATGAGAAGAGTGTAAAAAGGACACAAAAGGAGATATAATTCTGGTCCTTCCTTCCTTCCTTCCTGCCTTCCTTCCCTCAGGAATTGACTGACATATGGGACTTTGTCCAAGCAAGTTATGAAATACCAGACTTGAGTTTCCTGCTCTGTAGGTGTTAGGTAGTCAGTCAGTCCTCCCTTCTTTCTGTAGGAAGGTGGTGCATGTCCCTCAGAAGTTACCTGGTTTCCTCTGCACAAGGTGACCCAAGGGAAAGCTTTTTAAGCCTTATTCAGAGCTATAGATGATGCACCGTGACTTCAGAGACCTCAGGGAGTATAGGGATGGGAGCTTGATGCTTCAGACTCATATCATTGAAGGGCAGAACATAGTCTGGATTCACAATCATTCACAACACAGAGCCATCCTCACTTACTAACAGCCCAGGACACCCAGAGATAACAAGAAATTGGAGTCTCGGCCGGGCTGTGGTGTGTGGGGGTCAGTGCATGCATTTAATCTCTGCTCACACACAGATCTCTGTGAGCTCAAGGATGGCCTTATTTACAGAGTGAGTTTTAAGACAGCCCAAGATA